>CAKNWT010304953.1:0-10440 GCA_932066315.1 Andricus coriarius | reverse complement strand
GTCTACTATTTGGTTGAATCTTTTTTGTCTTTTTTGGTATATAATTTATATTCTTATTTAAAAAGTCAACTATTTGGTTGAATGTTAAGAATTAATTTTCTGAACTGAAAATCTGACTATTCTATTTTTGGTTGAAACTTGATATTTTTAATTGAAAATTCATCCTTTTAGGTTAATTTTGGTTAACAAATGAACTGCTTGGTTCGAAGTTAAACTACTTTGTAAAAAATTATTTTTTTGGTTGAAGGAACTCATTATTTTAGTTCAAAATTTAACTTTTTGATTGGAAATAAATTTTTTTGTTAAAAATTTACTTTTTCGGGTTGAAAATTCAAATTTTTGTAGAAAATTCAACTGTTGTCTAGAAAATTCAACTGTTTAATTAAAAAACAAACTACTTATTTAAAAGTGTAACTATTTAGTTGAAAATTAGTTTTTTTGGTTAAAAATTAATTTGTTTATTTGAAAATTTAACTATTCCGCTTTTAATTTAAAATGTATCCTTTATGCGTTCGAAATTCAACTATCTCGACGGAAATTCATGTATTTAGTACTACATTTAACTATTTTCTTGAAGATTTAATTATTTGCTTGAAAATTCTACTATTTTGTTAAAGTCCTTTTTTTTGTCAAAAATTCGAATGTTTAGTTCAAAATTCGTCCTTCTGAATTGGAAGTTCATCTTTTGTGGTAAAAAAGTAATCTCTTTTGGTTAAAAATCCATTTCTCTTTGTTGAAAATTCATCTTTCATGGTTGAAAGTTAACTTTATTGTTGAATATGCAACTTTTTTCGAAACAATACGTCTTCTTGAGTTAAAAATTGAACTATTTGGTAGAAAAATTATGTATCTGGTAAAAAATTCAACTATTTTGTTAAAGTAATATTTTTTGGTGGAAAATTTAACTGTTTGGTTGAAAATTTGTCCTTTTGGATTGAAGTTTCCTCTTTTATTGCAGAAAAATAATCTTTTTTGGTTGAAAATTAACTTTTTTGTGGAATATTTAATTATTTTCAAAAAAATTAGTCTTTTTGGCTTGAAACTTGAACTATTTTACTACAATTTTAACTATTTTGTTGAGAATTCGTGTCTTTTGCTTGCAGGTTCAGCTATTTGCAGAAAATCTTTAATAATGCAATATATTTCGACATTAAATTTTAAAAATTTAAAGCGGTTCACATTGAATTCAATATGTTATCAACATTAATTTTATTTAAAAGAAATTATTCCCCTATTACACCCCCATTTTCGTGAACAAATCACCCTATTTCGCCTGTTTTTAGGACATTTTGGGCTGTGAAGTCTGATACTTTAATATTTTAATTATTCTTTATTTATTACCGAAAATTATAGTCACAGAAAAAACTGGGGGTTCACTAAAGTTGCAGCTTAAATAGAAATTGGCATCTTTTAGAACTTGCATTCCAATAGAAACCTGTGGAGACCCAAAAGGGTTTCTTTGGAACAGTTGAATAGAACAACATGATTTACAACGATTTACAGTTATCGACTGATATTGCATGTTTTCTTTAACGTAAAAGTTGTGTTATTAATTTGATATCATTTTGAAGTGGGCAAAGTGAAAAATAGTTTGTTTTTTAAAAAGTCTCTATTAAAATTGGGTTCCTTTGGAGGTCCAACTGGAGGCTCCTTTGGAACAAATTCATCGTTTCGGGTTTCCTTTCAGCAAAAGGAGTTCCTTTTTGTTGCGCCTCCTTAGGAACCAAAAATTGGTTCTAAGAGAAACTCCAGTTTTTCCTGTGATTCGCCACGCGAACGCGTATACGTATATTGGCAACTGAACATACTAGAACCGTGAAACAACGCAAAATAAACATGGCAAAAAATGGTACAAAATTGGTAACGTAGTTTATGGACGGACCTATAGGCAGATTCTGATTATAGTCTCCTGCGTTACCAGCATTCAGGGTTTGTATCCCTGATAAAATGGTTCGTATCCATGATACTTTTTTAAAATTCTAAAATATGCATGAAGACGGTGATAATTGAATCATTCTAGAATTAGTTTAGAAACTTGGCATGGATACGAATCCTTTTTATCAGGGACAGAAACCCCTAAGGTTTTCTAATGGTAAATATCGGCAACAGGATGCTAAATAAATTTCGCTTTCATAAATTTCCTGTAACCTTCATACACTTATATCTCCTATATCGAAATTTGTTTTAGCTTTTATTTTCATCTTACAGTACAGAACATCACCTCACGGCATGCTAGTTCGCGTGCAGTCTACATTTAGTTTTAGATCGGGGTCGTAAATCCCACAAATCCCACATGCATGCCGCAAACGTGCGTTCGCCTTGGAGCATCGAATTCGTGATCAATGTCGTGAAAGCACCGAGATCAAGCCAGATTACTTTACTCCACGCATTTGTCCGTTTATATAAAAGCATATAGCCTTTCACAATGCATCAACTTGAGACACGGTGAAATTATGTACTCGAGAAAGGGTTCGGCCTTGAATCCGTAAAGCAACAAAGTAGAGAAGACAGATGTGAAACGAATTACGAAAAGTGGACCGTTTCAACTTAATCCCGTTTTTATTACAGGGTATACTCAAATGGAGAACTTTGATCTCAGACATTATGATTTAATATACATTTCATGAAAGCATATATCTTGATGAATTCACAAACCTGAACAAGACAATGTATTACACTTTTATGAATACAAAAGTCCAATTTCTTTTACAGTTTCTTTCAAACATATCTGTGAATAAGATCATCTGAAAAGTTCTTCAGTGGTTGGAACAGACTCTTCATTATTTCGCCGCACCGTACAAACGAATTACACACGCGTTCACGTACCAGAGTACTCGATAAAAATCCGATCGACCTGTAGCGCGCCTTTAATTTTTTTGCAGCGCACTCCCGAGCGCGGAAACGATCTTGGCCAAGAGAAAACTGAATCCGGTTAAAGTCTTTCTTCGGATTCTATCGTTCGATGATCAACAAAAAACTTTATTTCAGTCCTTTACTTTGCAAGAGCCTCTAAATCTAAATTTCAAAAAGTCCTCGGTATGTATGCATTTCTTGCCAATTCAAATGTTAAATTTAGTAATCTGGCGATTCCGTTTAAAGAAACTTTGAATTTTTGCAGAGTTCATTGTTCCCTCGAAGAAATAAAATAATCAAAATGTCCGGAAGGACCGATTTAACTTTCCTGTCGCACCGGTATACTATACGAACCACCTTCTTTTTACTTCCATCTCTAACGAAAAAGAAGAGGCAAACTGAAAGTGAATCCTGAAAGTCAGTTGCTCGAGTTCCTTGGCCATAAATATATAGCGGGGCCTGATTCCGGGTCGGTTCATGCCGAATGGAAGCTGGTCAGGGCTCGAAAGATCTCTGGCTGGAGATACGACCTCAAAGATCGGGGTCATTTCGGGACAGATCAAGGCACGGACCCAAGGTTTCTCATCCTCTTCTTTTCCTCTTTTATCTTCTCTTCGCTTCTTGCCTCTTCTTTGAGTGAAAAGGATCAGGACACGAGTACGATAACCCAAGTCAGATCAGATTCGATCAAACATCATTTGATTCCTTCAGTCAAAATAAATTATTTTATTTCAGGAGAAAAAGTTCCTAGAAACTATCCTAAGGAAGAATGACGACTAGACACAACTAGACTTAGGCACAACCCTACCAAGCCACACTTTCCAAAAACAATCCACAATAAATGCCCCTTATAAACATCCCTACATACCTCCCGTGATGATGAATATTTGTGACCTCTTTAATGGGGTCGCCCCTGAGGGATTTAAATTTATCATACGGCCAAGTTAAACACCCTGAATGCCCGAACTAACCACGATTATCAGCCACATTAGCTGACCACGCCGATTAGGAAACGCATCTAGAGATACCTTCTCCCAAAGTCAATCTGCGAACGCCCCTAAGGGATGTCACTTGCAACATCCACGAACCACGCCCTCTGATATCAATTCTGGTAAAATAAATCTATAAAAGCCCCTAAGGGATTTCCTAGTACAGCCCACCAACCACGCCCTCTGAAAATAAAACCTAGAAACTGAAGTTGGTTTAGGCCTATTAGGAAACCCATATATACACGCCTTCTAGCAAAATCAATCTAGAAACGCCTCTAAGGGACTCACTAGTCCAGCCCATCAACCACTTCCTCTACACTGAAAAAATTTTTTAGGTGTATTACCTAGAATTCTTGCTATCCCAGCTAGAAAGTATCGCTGCATTTCGTCTTCCTAAATAGTTAGCAGTATTGAACAGATTTTCTTACAGCAAAGTATAGGTACAGTACCTAGAAAATTTAGCTGTCACGAGCAAACCAATTATAGTAGATACAATGTTTGACCATGACTGCTAGAATGTTTAGCAAATGGTTATAGATTTATCTCCCAAATTTTCTGTCTGCAGGAGATAGACAGTTTTTATATCGTAGCTATCTAGTTTGCAGTCCTACCTAGACTTTTTCGGAAATTCAGCTATATCTCCCCAGCAATATATTTCTAGCTACAACAGCTATACCATTTTTTTCAGTGTAAAAATAAATCCATTAAACTGAAGTTGAGTACTTCTATTAACAAACCCACATGGATACTCCTACCAAAATCAATCTGGAAGCGCCCCTAAGAGTCGTCCTTAGTTACATCCGCCAATCACGCCCTCTAAAATTAAATCCGAGAAACTGAAACTTACTGCGCCTATCAGGAGACCCACCTACATATGCCTTCCAGCAAAATAAATCTGGAAAAGCCCCTAAGGGGCTCACTAGTCCAGCCCATCAACCACGTCCTCTAAAAACAAATCCGAGAAATTCAAGCTGACTACGCCCAATAGAAACTCCGCCTGGATACCTCTTCTGGCAAAATAAATCTATATAAGCCCCTCAGGGATTCCCTAGAACAGCCCACCAACCACGCCCTCTGAAAATAAAACCCAGAATCTGAAGTTGAATCAGACAAATTAGAAAAACGCCCCTAAGGGACTCAATATTCCAACCCATCAACCACTTCCACTAAAAATAAATGCATTAAACTTAAGCTAAGTATTCCTATTAAGAAGCCCACCTGGATACTCTTTCTACCAAAATCAGTCTAGAAGCGCCCCTCAGAGACGTCCTTAGTTACATCCACCAACCACGCCCTCTAAAATTAAATCCAAGAAACTGAAACTTACTACGTCTATCAGGAAATCCACCTACATACGCCTTCAAGCAAAATAAATCTAGAAAAGCCCCTAAAAGACTCACTAGTCCAGCCGATCAACTCTCATCAACCCTCTAAAAATAAATCCGAGAAATTTAAGCTGACTACGCCCATTAGAAACCCCGCCTGGATACCCCTTCTGGTAAAATAAATCTATAAAAGCCCCTGAGGGATTCCCTAGAACAGCCTATCAACCACGCCCTCTGAAAATAAAACCCAGAAACTGAAGTTGAAGCAGAGCTATTAGAAAACACATATATACACGCCTTCTAGCAAAATCAATCTAGAAACACCCCTAAGAGAATTACTAGTCCATCCCATCAACCACGTTCTCTGAAAATAAATCCGCGAAACTGAAGTTGAGTACTCTTATTAGGAAACCCGCACGTGGATACTTTTTCTACCAAAATCAGTCTAGAAGCGCCCCTAAAGGAGGTCCCTAGATACACCCAGAAACCACACCCTATAAAATTCAATTCCAGAAACTAAAATTGAGCAAGCCTATTGAGAAACTCATATGGATACGCCTTCTAGCAAAACCCATACCTTGAAATGACTAGAAGCTAAACTGTTGGTCCGGCATCCAGAAATCTTATAACATTTCTGCATACAGCTCTGATCATCAAATATGTCCAGAATGAGTTTTTTCGACTCTAATCATTCGATATTCCTAATAAAATTCTATTCCAGACTCTGTAGTCTGTTCTTCGATCGTTTAAAATTTTATTATGAAATCTGTTGTCAAACATGCAGCAGTAGAGGCTAAAAGCAGTATGTTTCTGCTTGTTGTTTATCAATTTAAAAATATTTCTAGATCAAGCTCTAACGATCTTGTCCATCTTATTGAATTTTTACTGAACATACAGAGCAAGTTTTTTTTAAAAACAGTTGAAACCCCGTTTCAAACTTCACCGAAAATCTTAAAAATTTGTCAAATCTTCACAATTCTTCGCGAATCCTGAAATATCCTTGAGAGATCTTATTAAACCCTTCTGGTTACAGTGAGGGATCTGGAATCTTAAATCGATAATTACTATTTGTCAAGATTTTTTGTTCGCGGAACTTATATGATTTCAGAAGTGAATAACCCCACGAAAGATGTATCACAGCCAATTTCTAATCATTTCTGATAGACTTTCATTCATGAAACGTTTCCTGGCAGATTTAGATCATTCAATTTGTGTGGACCCAACAACATCCCACGGTTGTATGACCTTAGCTTGATGACGTGATCAGTGGCAACTAAATGGCAATCGAGAGACGCATATAAGTTTCGGTCCGCTTAATAAGCTGATTGACTATTAGCCTTCAGAAGCTCTAAATACAGTTCTCATTATCCATAAGCCTGACTTAAACTTCGATTAATTTTTTAAACCCAATAAACTCATCTGATGTCGCAGAAGCCTAAAACTCAAGTCATATAAGAACTCATGAATAGAAGCAAAAACCGACGATTCCTGCCCTTCAAACCACCCAATATACCACCATTAAAGTAGGCCACTTACCCAGAACCCATAACTATCAGACATTCAAACCTTTGATTCTGAATCCCTCATGATACCAAGAACCCATTTATAGAAACTATAACCTTCAGATCATCCGATCCATTCGAATCAAAGTTCACAGAATTCCTTGAACTCATCACTACAGCCAATGAAGTGATGAAGAATAAGGAAAAGGGGGAAAACGTACTTCTGACCATGGTGAACGCGGGTGGGGGTCTTGCCGAGAAACAATCTCGTGATGAAGAGGGAAGAAGGAGGCACCGCGAGAGGGCAGTTTTTGTGCCCTTTCGTTCTTCGTTGGAGAACGGCGGCAATTCGAACGAGTCGTGGCGCGTGACGCGCCTGCCAATGCAACAAACGAATGGATTCTAGTCACTAAGTGGAAAACTGAGAAAAGGAGACGAGAAAAGGAAGATCAGCAACGACTCAGAGGAAGAGAAGCTACAAGTTAGAGGAAGCTATTGCCGAGGGGGAATTAAGGGGGGTGAAAGCTGTGATATCGAGTGTGATGGGGGGGGGGGGGGCCATCTTGAGAGAAAGAGCAGCCAAATGAACGCATTTCACCGTACAGGAGATTGCGACCACGCCCTACCTTCTTCACTGCCTTCCTTCGACTTACGCGGCTTCGGACATACCGAAACGTACGCGTGTACTCACACATTTTGCCTGTAGGTGTGCAGAAGCACGCACGCCGATTTAACATTGGCGTAGCCAGTCAACTGATGAGGAGGTCCCATTTTTACATTTTATCAGGTCCTTCGACACAATATAAGAGAGTTTCTTCTGATGACAAAATAATTGAATTTATAATTGCCGCGGAACACTCAACAGATACGAAAAATGATTCCCTTTGGTTTAAAGCTGTTTCTATGTTGTGGAAGAAATGAAATAAAACTAAAAGAAAGTGTCTCGGAACAATTGACGCATCTCAACGATGATCGAGAGCTCCACTTATTAGAATGCAAAGAAAACGTCATTATCGACAGTCCGTAACTAATGCGCTGATCGTGTTGCCACTTAGCAGATATCCATTCCTGAAGGGGTCTTGTGGTAACAAATCGATAAAAAAGCTTATAAGAAAGGCAACTGGAGTCCTTTACTTTGTTGATGCTACCTCTTTTTTAATAACTTCTCAATCAGCCTTTTATTTTTTCGTTAAAGCTTCCTTTCTCTGAAGCCATTTCCACGTCAGTTTATGGAAAACTATGGAAATTGTGGAGCTATTCAGCAGGAATTATAGACTTTTTTTGGGTTTTGAATTCCCATTTGAGCTGATTCAATGAAATCGAAGTATCGTTGTCGCGACTGAGACTCTTGCCATAATAGGCAGGGAAATGCCTACCGGAGACATAACAGGGCGAGTATAGAGAAACAGTCAATTCGCTGAACTGGCTCTCCGGTGGAATAGGACGCACCTCTCGAATGCCTAAGTTACTGTTTTTCCCTCGTGTGACCAAGTCGACGATCCTGCTGCCCAGGGCACCGAGGCGAGTATCGAGAAGCATCCTCCTCGTTCCGACAGTGTGCGATCCCTCACGTGCCAGCAAGAAGAAACTTATATGTCAACTTGAAACGACTCTGCAATTACGGGGGAGAGTCTCGCTACAATTTTTACCAACATTTCTTTACCACCTGACTGTCCAAAATGTCTTTTGTCGAGAAGCAACTCAGTAATGTATTGTATCGAAGAGAACCAATTGGCAAACATTTTCTTTTGAATCTGTGGAACAGTATTATAAAAAAAAACGCGTTCCCATAATTTTAAGTGGTACTGCATTGACTTTAATCTGTAAACCAACATCATTTGACCAAACTCTGAGCTGATTTTGAACAGAGACGACTTTAGACTGATTCAGTAGTCATTTTAGACTCCGCATGCCTTTAGTTTAACATTGCTCAAAAATTTTTCATTAAAAAAAGGTGATGTATAAAAAAAGATGACAAAAAGTGTATCTGTCATGTAAAACACCTGCAATGTTACATCATATATAGCATTCAAGGCGTGGCACTGTCAAACGTTTCAAGCAACACTTTTAGACCTTTTTATTTCCTTCTGAAACGTATTAGCCTTGGTCTCTGCTCAGAAAGAAATGCAGCGTAATCGTTAAGTACTTGAAATAAATAAAGAGAAAGGAATTTTGTAGAAATAGGACTGGTATTTTTGTCATTCTCGCAACAATGTTTGTTGTCACTTGAAAGTTTTTATAAAAAAAAAGCTTGACAGGGTGGCTAATCAAACTTCATAACAAAATTCCTAGCTATTTCCCAATTTTCCTGGTGACAAAAATGATATTTTTCCGGATGACTTTGTAGATCGTAGTTTAGGTCTTAGGATACATTCAGGTTTTTTCGTGCACAAGGTTAAAAAATATAGATTTTGGGTTTCCTTTGGGAAATCAATTCAAAGTAATTATTTATTTCAGCGGGTTTAGTTGATTCAAACAAATGAATAAGTTGAGCGAAAGACATTATTTCCTATAAAATGATTTGAGTAACATAACTAAATAATTTCGTTGATTCAACCAAACACTTCACTTAATTGCACGCAACATAATCTGCTGATTGTGGACTGATTACGTCAACCCAAGACAGTGGTAAGTTTGTGTCGCAAAGTTTCGTATCGTATCGTGTGTACCTTTTTCGAAAAAAAAGGAGTGATGTGAAGAACTCGAAACCATCAATAATTCGATTATTAAAAAGGTGGGGTTTGCAACAGTATGCGGAACATTTTTATAATTAAAACCTTTGGTGCAGGTAATCTAAATTCAAAATAATAAGACCGTGTTACTGGATCTTCTTCCGCTTTTACTTAGAGCAAATAAATTATTTTCATTCAAACAAACTTTTTGTCCAAGGCAATCCAAAAATTTGTTTGAATCAACCAAGATATTGAAGGTAACTAACCGAATTTATGGACCAAAAATT
This sequence comes from Andricus coriarius, assembly GCA_932066315.1. Classification (NCBI taxonomy): domain Eukaryota; kingdom Metazoa; phylum Arthropoda; class Insecta; order Hymenoptera; family Cynipidae; genus Andricus; species Andricus coriarius. The sequence goes on along the minus strand of CAKNWT010304953.1, from coordinate 812 downwards.
TGGCTGAAACAACCAAAATTTTGGTTGATAGTATAGTAATGCATTTATTTCGCTGATTCAAACCAAATTTTTTTTGAATCACAGAAATGTTTGGCACTTGACAACTTCAAATAAGATTTTTTTGTTTCAAAAAAGAATTTTCAAAATTCCAAACTGAAAAGTATCCTGGTGTCTAAAAAGTGGGTCCTTCTTTTGTAGAATGCACAATTTATTTAAGAAACATTTAGAGTATCCATAAATTATAACTTTACTTTACCAATTATTAGTAATTAATTATAAAAATAATATCTATAATAATATCTAAAAAGAGACGTTTGGTACTTAAAGATACAAGGAACTTTATTATTTGAACGAACCATCAAATTATAAAAGGAACATTCATTATTCAACGAAACATGAAGAAATCTTATGTAAATATAAGAAATGATCTTCGATTTTTGAACGGAGATGGTTGGTAACACTGAACAAGATTCAAACCACACGTTTATTATTTTTTTCGAAGAACGAGACAAGACTTATTGCAAAATTAAAAAAATATTAAGAAATTCCCGGTTTTCAAACAAATGTCCGGATTTTTCCCAGTGATAAAAATTCCAGGCTAACTGCCGCTTGAGTGCCGAGTCTCAGAAAACACAATTCCCTGCAAAAATTGATAGTTTATACAAAGCTGTAAATTTATCCAAAAATACTGGAAAATTGGTTGACCGTCGATTGGACCCATGCTAACATCAGCTAAAATAAAATATTGCTGTGAAATCTTGACTATCAAATACGCTTATCTTATCAGCAGGGGATTGAAGTACTGTATGCGA
>CAKNWT010304942.1:577-11355 GCA_932066315.1 Andricus coriarius | reverse complement strand
AATCCAAGCCAAACAGCAACGCTGGGAGTTCATTTGTTTGTCTGGATGCTTTCTTAAACGCTTAGCGTTGGAGTTAAAGTCGGAGTATTGGGACGAGATAAGCATTATCCTTATAAGATGTTTTAGACTACTTGGCTTAAAATGGCTAATCAAAGCCAAACAGCAACGCTGGGAGTTTATTTGTTTGTCTGGATGCTTTCTTAAACGCTTAGCGTTGGAGTTAAAGTCGGAGTATTGGGACGAGATAACCATTATCCTTATAAGATGTTTTAGACTACTTGGCTTAAAATGGCTAATCAAAGCCAAACAGCAACGCTGGGAGTTTATTTGTTTGTCTGGATGCTTTCTTAAACGCTTAGCGTTGGAGTTAAAGTCGGAGTATTGGGACGAGATAACCATTATCCTTATAAGATGTTTTAGACTACTTGCCTTAAAATGGGTTATCCGAGCCGAGCAGCAACGCTGGGAGTTCATTTGGTTGTCTGGATGCTTTCTTATACGCGTAGCGTTGTAAAGTCGGAGCGTTGAAACGAAATAAGCATTCCTTATAAGGTATTTTAGTCTGCTTGACTTAAACTGGCGAATCCGAGTCAAACAGCAACGCTGGGAGTTGATTTTGTTGTCTGGATGCTTTACTTAAACGCTTAGCGTTGACGGTAGGATGGAAGCGTTGGTACGAAAGGAGATTTCTGTAAACGGTAGTTTAGAGTGCTTGACATAAACTGGTTGACCAGTGCCAAATTGAAACGCTGGTTATCGATTCTTTTGTCTGGCCATTCATCTTGAGCGCTTTGCGACAAACTTGGGATTTTAATTGCTGACTTATGTTTTCACATGCAGACTGTCCCTTTTGCTTGGGCAATTATGGAACGGAAGACGACAGCAGCATATGCAGCCCTGTTTGAAGAGCTTAAGAGATTAATACCTGGATTTGTGATTGGTGAAGCTATGAGTGATTATGATAAGGCTCTTCAGGCGGCGTTGAGGCAGGAGTTTCCAGGAGTGACTCTCCACGGATGCCTTTTTCATCACGATCAGGTACATGTAATTCCAATTTTACCAAATTTAAAAACCTACGAAAATGGCAGTAAGATATAGATTTAAGTCAGAATTCTTTAAATTGAAATTAGCCTTTTTCAACTTTAACCAGTAAGTATACTGAAATTTGTAAATCGCTTAATACGTTTCAGGCGCTCGTCAGAAAATCTGTAGAGCTGAATTTCAGAGAATTTTTCGAAGAGAGTCACGAAGGTCGCCACACGTTCTCCCTGATGTTGGTCTTGCCTCTGCTGCCACCAAATGATATCCAGAACGCTTACCAGGAGATTTTGAACTCTATTAGTGCCGAAACCAGACAAGTTATGGAGCCATTTTTTGCGTACTACGAAGCTGAATGGTTACGTGCAGTGACTCCTCAGGTTTTCAGCGTGTATGGATTGCTGAGACGTACCAATAACGATTTGGAGTCCTATCATCGTGCGCTTAAACAAAGATTTGGCACGCACCCGGGCATTTGGATCTTTACCCATAAGCTTTCATGTTTAATTTCTAAAGGTTTGAAAAAAAAAATTTTTTTTTTAAGATTCCTCGTAAAATTATAAATGATTTTCTATTTTGGAATTAACATTTAGAGAAAATTTTAAAAATTTCGAAAGATTTCTAAGTCGGTCGAAAACAATATGAAAGAGTTTCTAGCAATTTTTATATTTTTAAAGATGTTTAAAAATTTTAACCTGGCATTAAAAATCAAACTTTTTTTTATAAAATTCGGCTCTTTTGGTTAAAACTGAAACTGGTAAAAAAAATTTTTTGTTTGAAGATTCAACCAGTTTTTTAAAAATTCGTATTTTGAAAAATTTGAAAACATTTTAAAAAATTGAAAGCAAAAAGTGGATTTTCGACGATTTCGAAACAAAATTTATAAGCGTTTTAAAAACTTAAAAATGTTTCCACAGAGGCAACTGCGTTTTATTCCTGCTTCTTTTATAGAAGATTCGATACTAACAACCGGGGATTTGGTGAGCGAAAATTTTTTATGGTTACAGGAAAGCTTGTTCATCTCCAGGAAGGCCTTCGAATTGACCTAAAGTCAATTGTGCAAGGATATCAAGTGAGCAGACTGCGAAAATTCACGAACGTGATCAAAGATAGGCTGATCATCGAAACCTGGTCGAGACTCGATGAAGGGGATCTTTCTCCACGAGCGTTCTTAGAAGAAACTGTTCGAATTTTCGTAAACCCGGTTGACGCATACATTGGTGCACATTTGGATGTGTAACTAATGTTCGCCTTCAGTACTAAAATGAGCAATGTAAAAAATAATTTATAAAATCGACGAGAATTGTTAATTAGTTATTTGTTAATTGTAACTAATTTTAAAGGAAAATTAGTTTAATATTAGTTATCTAGAGTTTTGTGTTTTTTCTCTGTAGGCAAAACTTGCAATTCCTACTTAATTCTAATGTTGTTTGGCTTATAACATTCAGATTAAATAAGAATTGCAACTTGTGCCTAAAGTAAAAGCAAAAACATAAAACCCTAAATAAATACTGTGAAATGAACAATTTCAACCTGAAATATTTTTGTTAAAGTTCGCCTTCAGTACTGAAATGAGAAATGTAAAAAATAATTGATAAAATCGACGAGAATTGTGAATTAGTTATTTGTTAATTGTGACTAATTTGGAAGGAAAATTGGCTTAATATTAGTTATTTAGAGTTTATGTGTTTTTTTCTCTGTAGGTACAAGTTGCACTTCTTACTTAATTCTAATGTTGTAGATCTTATAACATTCAGATTAAATAACAAATGCAATTTGTGCGTAAAGTGAAAGCAAAAACATAAAACCCTAAATAAATACTCTGAAATGAACAATTTCAACCTGAAATATTTTTTTTAAAGTTCGTCTTCAGCACTAAACTTATCTCAAGTTCAAAAAGGAGCAATGTAAACAATAATTTATAAAATCGACGAGGATTGTTCATTAGTTATTTGTTAATTGCAACTAATTTTGAAGAAAAATTGGTTTGATACTAGTTACTTAGAGTTTTTGTGTTTTTTTCTCTGTAGGTAAAAGTTGCAATTCTTACTTAATTCTAATTTTGCAGGGCTTATAACATTCAGATTAAATAAAAATTGCAACTTGTGCCTAAAGTGAAAGCAAAAACATAAAACCCTAAATAAATACTGTGAAATGAACAGTTTCAACCTGAAATATTTTTTTATAAAGTTCGCCTTCAGTACTAAAATGAGAAATGTAAAAAATAATTTATAAAATCGACGAGAATTGTTAATTAGTTATTTGTTAATTGCAACTAATTTGGAAGAAAAATTAGTTTAATATTAGTTATCTAGACTTTTGTGTTTTTTTCTCTGTAGGTAAAAGTTGCAATTGTTACTTAATTCTAATATTGTAGGTCTTATAACATTCAGATTAAATAAGAATTGCAACTTGTGCCTAAAGTAAAAGCAAAAACATGAAAGTAAGTAAAAGCAGGGCGTTCTGCAGCATGTAATACGGAGGTACCCGAACGTGGAATTTAATTTTAATTTACTTCTTGAGCTTTTTTAATCGTCTTCCAATAAATCGTTCACAAAAATAATTAAAAAATAATGTTACTTATTTACAGACCACCTACAACCCATTTCCTCCCTTGTTGCTGATACATCAAATTACTTAATATTGCGTACATGACAAGATGAATTAAAAATTAAACTCTGTTTTTGTAATTCAGTTTGCACTTACCTTATCAAATCCTTCATCCAGGTAGTTCTGCATCAATCTTTCGCATTTTCGCGAATTCTTGTGAATGAGTGTTTAGGGACATGTTACCGACCGAACACTACACTAGCTGCATTTTGATTATGCATTTCTATAACAAGGACCTCATTTGAATTTCGCGCCTAATGTACTTCGTACCGTAGGAAGTGTTTCACAGCGCCATCTTCACCTGACTTACCGGCGAGACTAAATACATCTAGATGGGAAACAACTATTTCCAAACTGACCGGAAGTCTGGTAGGACAAATGAAATTTCTGTGACATGGAAATTATGGAGCCTGCCAGTTCGCATATTTAGACATTAGGATAAATTAAAATTAGATAAAATGAAATTTATGACAAGTGATGATTCGGATAAATGTACAATATGACAAATAGAAATTCGACCAAATGAATATTAGGTCATGTGCAAATTAGGAAAAATGACAATTATGTCGAATACAAGTTCGGAAAAACAGAAATTAGATTAAATTAAAATTAGGATAAATAAATATTATGGTGAATAAAAATTCGAAAATATGAAAATTATGTCAAATGAGAATTCGGTATAATAGAAATCATGATAATTGATAGTTAGAAGAAATAGAGGTTATGTGAGTTGACACTTCGACAAAATGAAAATTATGATAAATGATTCTTCGGCAACTTCATTTTCGGTCAAATGAAACTTAGGTTATATGGAATTTGGGGTATATTCATGCGCCTCTGCTGGATTGGGTTTTACTCCATCGTTGGTGACGACGTGTCTGAGGCATTCAAGTTCTGGGCGTAGATATTCATACTTATCGGGCTGAAGCTTTAGACCTATCTGTTTCAATCTTCCGAAAACTGTAAAGAGGTTATTGTTATGGTCCTCCGGGGTAGATCCGAATATAACCATGTCATCCAGATAGGTAAAACATATTTTTCCTGCTAGTCCTATTAATGCTCCGTCCATCATTCGTTGAAGTGTGGCTGGGGCATTCTTTAATCTAAAGGGCATCCTGTTGAACTCGAAGTGCCCTTCGGGTGTTGAGAAAGCTGTATATTTATTTGATTCTGCTGCCATGGGTATTTGATGGAAACCGGAGCTTAAATCAAAAGACAAGAAAAATTTAGCTTCTCCTAACTGATCTAGGATATCATCTATCACTGGCAGGGGATATGCATCTTGGTCTGTGTCCTCGTTGATCTTTCTAAAGTCCATGACGATTCGCCATTTCTTCATTCCCGAAGCGTCTGCCTTTTTTGGTACTACCCGAATGGGGGAGTTATAAGGTGACTTGGAATGTCTTATCACTTCCTTTTTCATCAAATATCCCATTTGTGTTGATATTTCTACTTGATGACAGTCGGTGCAGGGCATTGGGTCTCCTTCCAGATGGAAGATGTCCTTGTAAGACGCTATGCCTTTCCATACATTTTCTCGGATCTCCTCTTCTATGTGTTGCAGGCTGGTTTTATCTCGTAAATCTGTCAGTCGATGTCCAATAGTTGCTTCATTCTGAGCGACAGTTTCCCTATGTACTTCCCTTATATTCTGGATAGGTTCGTATTTCGGTACTTTGATCAGTGTGGGGTTCCTGTCATAGTTCTAATAGGGGACTATTATTTGAGTATCGTTGATTGAGTAAATCCCGTCCGGTATGTTGGGGATATTCTCAATGAATACTTCTTGGTCAGGTTCATCAATGCTTATTCTGTTGATGTGAACTGTGTTGCCACTCATGAAACGTCCATGATCATGTAGAGGTAATTTGTTGTTTTCTAGGATTACATATTGCGGCGTAATCGAATATCTTGAATATTGGTTAAAAAAGGATAACCCTATGATTCCGGCTTCTGGTAAAGGAAAATCATAATCTATTATGTGAAAAAGATGTTTTTTTCCAAAGTAATTAATGTAAGTGGCATATTGTGAGCAGTGTCAGTCCTTTCCCATGACGAAATATTTTTTCATGATTAATTGCTGCACCAGAATCAACCACTAAGCTGTAAATCAATCCATTTGAGTGTTCACCCCTGATGGATAATAATCTGCCGCTAATATTTGAAATGCTGCATTCTCCTCGTAGTCTAGGTGTTCGTTTATTTCTTCGGAACTCATTTCTTGAATTTCTAAATAATTATGAGCGTCCTCTTGGTTCTCGATTTCCTGGATATTCCTCACGGAGTTTTGTGGCTGTCGATTTTGGAACTGTCCTGGCAGAAAATTCTGCGTTTTAGCATAGCACTGTGCTGCTTAATGTCCGAGTCTTCCACACTTGTGGCAGCTTAACTGCATTCTTTTTTTGAAGCGGCTGAAACTCTATCTAATTTATAACTACTAGCCTTTTTGTTTCTTCCGGCGACGGCTGCAAACTGGAGGTGGTAGCTGTCTGCGTAGTCCTAGTCTGCTCGGATGTGTTCGGAGACGTACCTCCGACTTGGCTGCGTGATTGCTGCTATGCTGCTTTTCTTTCCTCGTCTTTTTCTGAGTCTTACTGTGCTGTTTCACGGGTTCTAGGATTTTACCGCGGTTTGTTGCGTACCCAAAATTCTTATCACGGAATTTTCTGGTAATCGGGTTTACGTAGAATAAGGCGTACTTAATTCAGCATTTAATTTTACCCAATACCTTACAGGTTCCTGGTTTTACCAACTTTCCGTATAGAAGTCAGAAGTCCTTCCTGGGAGAACCGTAGTTCTCAAGATTGTATTCGAGGTTCGATTCTAAGATAGGGCCTTTTGATTCCTTGTATTGCCGTAACTAATTCTTTAAAGGATCGTTTGCCACTATCCTGGCAGGATCGACAATTAGTAACAAGGTGAGGGTAATGAATTCACTTTTTTACGCTTTTAATAGTGTAGGTATTCTTTATTTGGTGTGATGGCTTCTAAGACGATACAACTTTGGCTGAGAGAGGCCGAAAGACTGACTAACGTCTCTTATGTTACGTGTGGCATAGACCGGTCCTAAATATAATGTGAAAGGAGTTCAGGGGACAATGACCTTTACTTTCCACATTCTTCTACACTAGATTTCCCAAACTCTTATAAGTTCCTTACACCTGCCAATTCCCGCATTTTTCAGCTTATAAATATCATATCTTATATAAATATAAGATAAGGTCCCTCTTACGATAGAAGCATACATACGATAGACTGAAAAAATAACTTTCAACAATGTAACTCAATAAATACTATGATTTGTAAACTTTCTTACATTTTCAAAGAGATCAGAAAAATTAAATTATGGGGAAAACTTATTTTAAAGAATTCAAACAAAAATTATAAATTTTTTCAATGATTTTCAAATATTTTGAGATTAACTTTTTTTAAAGATTTCTGGGGAAATTAAAAAAAAATTTGATTAATTTTTTTTTTTTAATTGTTAGCTTTAATTTTAAAGAATAACTTCAAGTTTCAAAGATTTCAAAATGTGTGGAAAAGGAATCTGGAAGACTTCAAGACAATTTTTTAATTTTCCAGGATTTAAAAAATGTTTACGTGAATTCAATTTTGCAGGGCGTAAAGAGAATGAAAAAAATATTTTCAAGATTCATGGGCAAATATCAAACGATTTGTTTCGTAAAAAATTCTAAGAGAAAATTGAAACAAATTAAAATTGCCACAATGCATCCTTTTAGAATAAATTTGAGTAAATTTAAGAGATTCTTAGAAGTTTTGAAACGATTTAAAAGTAATACAAACTTTTAAGAATTTAAGAGGTTTTAATGAGATTAAAAATATTTTCAAACTTGGAAGCATTTTCGAAAATTAATCAAATATTTTTTATTTCTTCCTAATTTCTAAAAGTCCTAAGTATTCAAAAATCTTTTCTAATATTCTCAAGAATCTTATTAAATATATATTGTAACGTGGTGGCCAACCACCCGTTATGGATCCTTCCCCAGCTTTTCAGAAATAAACAAATAGATCGTGCTTACTCCCATGGCCGGCAAAAGCTCAAAATAGAAATTAAGTTTAGAGATAAGATCCTATTAAAACATCGGGTGTGAGGAATGAGAGAGAACTTCATTTTTTTAGAGAACAATTACATAGCGAGCTATTTATGTTACAATTAAATGATGAAATTATATGTAGCCTGTCACTAGTAATTAAGTAAATTAGGTACCTGGAGTCATAAAGTAAGGAGGACCTGACGTCCTTCATTAATCTCCGGAATCAGAGTTCATTTCTTAAGAAAATCCGGCAGGGAAAAAGACTGCCATCCACTCCGACGACTCCACGTTCGCACTATCTCCCTACCACCAGATTGCCGTCACTCTCACGCACCTACGGTCACTTAACCATCACAGGGCCCATGGGGATGTCGAGCAAACCACTACCTACTAATCCAAGTCTCAAGTCTCGACTGGGCCGAGAATTGTGGCGCGAGATGGAAGGGATTGGCGAGGAGAGGACGCCGGAGAGTTCAATTTCGTGTCGGCCATCGGCAGGTATAGAGTCGAGGAGAGAAGTATAGTTGCTACCAGTTATTTAGAAGAGTCCATTTTTCCGCCGAACAGGCATTGAAAGAAGTCAAGGACTCTGTGATTCCGAGGATCAAGGTAGGCGTTACGATTCTTGCTTTTCTCCAGATTTTAGTTAGGGTTCATGAGTTTATATATTGTTTTTTTTTGTCTTTTATTGGGTGATCTTGAGATGTGATTCGGGTATAATACGCGTCACGCGTAACTATAGCTGAAGTGGGTCAACAATTTTCAGACTGACGCCAATTTTGAATATCGTGGTCCCCTTCATGCTAAGCTGTTATTTTGTTAGGTTAAGCTTAATTTTCGTGGTACAGAATTCCGTTTGTAATGAAATGTTAGTATTATTTCCCGGTGTTGAACAAATATTTTCTTAAAACGCTAATCGTGGTTTGGATTTAAATTCACTTATTCTAATTTCACACCTTGTCATATTTACTACTGTAATTTAAACTTGCATAGATTTATTATATCTTCTTTTTTTTGTAAAATTTTTGGAGTGCTTTTTCTCAACCCCCACGAAATCCCTCTCCCTGAGTTCGGGACTTATTATAAGAAACAATTCTATTTCCAAATTTCCCTGTGCGTAAACATTTCAGGAGTGACGCCGAAGAGCTGTCTGGCGCCTAACGAATACCGAAGATTTCTGTTCCTACGTTGCTGCTGCCGGTTTGTGGCGATGCTCCCAGCTTATGTCCCATAAGACTGGGAAATTCGTTACAATATTTATATAAGTTTAAGAACAAACTGATTATACAATATTTGTGTGACTAAAAAAACGTCTATTATGTTTTTTAAACATCATACAAAAAGTGTTACGAAACTGCATTGTGAGGGCGAGGGTCCGAAGGTAATGTTACGATCTGTTACATGGGAGGGGGGAGGTAAAAAATAACGTTACGTTATATGTGAAAGCTTCCTATGTTTTAAATGTTTTACGATGATTATCATCCTATAGTTTACACCTATAGTTTTCACTTTTTCAAACAAAAAGATGAATTTTCAACTACAATGATGAACATTGAACTACGATAGTTGAATATTCAACAAAATGGATAATTTTCCACCAAGAAGACAATTTTGAACAAAATAAAGGAATTTTCAACGTAACAGTTGTTTCTTCAACTGCAAAATACGCAAATCTTTAACCAAATAGTTAAATTTTGAACTAAAAAGGGTCAATTTTCAACCAAAAATTAAATATGCAAATTTTCAGTTGATAAAATTAATTTTTTATCAAACTGATTTGTACTGGAAATTTAACTATTCCTTGTTTGTTTGAAAATTTATCTACTTCAGTTGAAAATTCAATTATTTGGTAGAAAATTTCTATATTTTTGTTGAAACTTTCTACAGTGCTCTTTCTGAGTAATACCGCATCGGGGTTTAGGGGAGTAACTGCTGCGGTCGAGCTATGCCCCCACTCTAGTTCCGCGTTTCCGTCCGTCGAGTTTAGTTTCGCTCCTTCTGAGTAGTTCCACAAAAAACAATGGAAAACCGTTGTGCCAAAAGTTCTTTTCTCTCGGTTTCTCTTGTAAAAAATCGAGTTCTTTTTTCACGAAATTTCATATAATTCATTAAATCTTTGAATAAATTATGTTTTCATCCCCAAGAACGCTAAAACTGCTTACCATTCCAATATTGTTGTACGCTTTTATGTATAGCCAGGATTCTACCTTGTCTTTTTTTCATGAATAACACAGAAAACTTGTTTAATTTTGGTTAAAACAATTTTAAGAATAATTAATTAATACGTAGGTTTATCAATATTTATAATTGGCATTATTCACGTGAATTTGATGCTCGCGGCAGAGTAGCGATGTCTGTGTTTCGATCGGTATTACTCAGAAGGAGTGATTCCATATCTCATGCGGAATGGGACGGTGTGCTGGAGGGGGCAGCATTCGAACGAGATGAGGAGCATTGAACTACTCGGAGTGGTATTACTCAGAAAGAGCACTGTATTTTGTAGTGCTGACTAATTCACCTTTTTGAATGAAATTTCATGTATATGGCTAAAAATGACGACATTTAATCTTTTTGATACAAAATTCACTTGCATGGTTGAAAATTTAACTATTTCGTTGAAAATGTATTTTATTGCCTTCAAAGCATATTTCTCTAAATGTATGTTAAACTATTCTACTTTTTTGAAATTTATCTTTTTTAGTTGCAAAAATTGCTCATTTTTGGTCGAAATTGCGTCTTTTTGTGTTGAAAATTAATTTATTTTGCAAATATAAATCTCTGGTGCAAAACTCATTTCTTTGGTTTGAAAATTCGTTCTTTTATTGAAAATGAATTTCTTAAGTCAAATTCAACTATATCATGTTTTTTTGAACATCAATCTTCTTTGGTTAAAAATTCAAATAATTGTTTGAATATTACTGTATTTTGTTGAAACTTTGTCTTTTGTGGTAGCATATTAATCTCGATATTGATCTTCTTGGTGACTAATTCAATAGAATTTTCTACTTATTGTTCGTAAAAATGACATATACGAAAAAATGTTAAGATAAAAGCTTGCACGTCTAAAAAAGTTAT
>CAKNWT010304900.1:0-11927 GCA_932066315.1 Andricus coriarius | reverse complement strand
ATAATAGAGTTTTCTACGAAAATAGTCGAATCCTCAATCAAAGCAGATTAATTTTAAGCCAAAAAGCTGCATTTTTAACTAAAGAAAGATTACATTTTTACCTAATAACATGAATTTTCTACAAAAAAGGTAATTTTTAGCCCAATGTTTCAATTTTACACGAAAATAGTTGAATCCTCAACCAAAGAAGATTACTTTTCAACCAAAAAGTCGCCTTTTAACCAAAAAAGATGAATTTTTAAACCAAAAGACAAATTTTGAACAAAAAAGTTAATTTTTAACATAATAGTTGAATTTTCTACGAAAATAGTTGAATCCACAAACATCAGATTAATTTGCAACCAAATAGTTGCATTTCTAACCAAAAAAAGATTAAATTTCAAACCAGAAGACGAATTTTGAACAAAAAAGCTAATTTTAAACCGTATAGTTAAATTTTCTATGAAAATAGTTGAATCTTCAACCAAAGCAGATTTTTTTTTAAAACAAAAAGTGTAATTTTCAACCAATAAAAATATTTTTCAAAACTAAAAGATGGCTTTTGAACAAAAAAGTTCATTTTTGACACAATAGATGAGTTTTCTACGAAAATAGTTGAATCCTCAATCAAAGCAGATTAATTTTAAGCCAAAAAGTTGAATTTTCACCTAAAAAAAGATGAAATTTCTACCAACTAAGATGAATTTTCTACAAGAAAGTTAATTTTCAACCCAATAGTTAAATTTTACATGAAAATAGTTAAGACCTCAACCAAAGAAGATTAATTTTCAACCAAAAAGTTGCCTTTTCACCAAAAAATATGAATTTTTAAACCAAAAGACGAATTTTTAACAAAAAAGTTAATTTTTAACACAAAAGTTAAATTTTCTACGAAAATAGTTGAATTTTCAACAAAATAATTAAAATTTCAACCAAATGATAAAATTGAGAGCAAAAACAGATAATTTCTCAACCAAAAATACAATAGTAGACTTTTCAAGAAAAAATAATTGACTTTCTAAAGAAAGCATATTAATATGTAACAATAAAACAAAACGGAATATCAGAGAAAAGTATGTTAGTTGTTTAAGAAACAAAATGTTAGCAAACTGCGTATTTAAAAAATGTTATCTGCGTAATTTCGTTATTTTCGTGCATAATAATTTTTTGAATTTCTGGTTTTTCAATCTATAATTTTTTTTAGCTGACATTAAAAAATGTTTTGAACATCTGGGAGTTTTCGGCTGACAAAAACACGTTAGAAACAAATTTAAAAGTCTAAAGAAAAAACAGAGAAAGTAGATTTTTTTAAAAAATTATTTGTTTCCAGATTACTGAGTAAAATACGTTGAACCACTCAGATTTTCATACTGAAAAGAATATATAAGAAAAAAATTGATGAGAATAATGAAACAAAATCTATCTACTGATAAAAATGCATTTTAAAACATTGAAACATCAGCAGCTTTCAATTATTTTGTTCATCTATTTTTGAATTTTTTTCTGATGTCAGCTCAAAAAAACTTTCAAAACACAACAATGACTATAAAACTTGCTAAATTAAAGTCGCTACTCTTAGAAGGTACTTTCGTTAAATATTACCGAGATACCCATATGATATAAAAAATTTTTTATAAACGAAATCCCATTTTTTCGAAAAATCTCCCTTTCTGCCTAAAATTGAACTAATTATCAGCTATAATCTCTGATTTATATTTTCTATAATTCGCTATAATGCACTTCTGAAGTTTACACAGATGGCCAAAGCGGAAGGCCAAATCAGGATTCCGCTCAATCGTCATTCGGATATTATAAATAGTCCAGAGGACACTGCATTCAAAAGATTATAAACAAGTGACGGTCACTGCCGATACCAACCTGCACGAAGTGTTGCACACTTTCCAGTAGCATGCCATACATTATTATGAAATTTTCTTCTTCTCAGACTGACGATATAATCTTTGACTAATTTACTAATTTACTAATTTTCTAATTTACTAATTTACTAATACTGTTTGATATTCTTATGGAAACCGTTTTGAAAAAACAATTCGAGTCGTCGCACTTGTGCTTCCTACGAAGACTAACAATAAGACTTGAATCACAAATTTCGCGCCATTGTAGTTGAAACTTATGGGTTTCCAACTGTTCGTACTAGTTCGTACTGGTTCGACTTTGCCGGAAGGAAGAGTGCGAAGTTCGTCCTGCTCAGCGGCTCGCGGAACTTTGACTTTCGGTGATACCGGTACCTTCGTATAATACAAGGGTAGTCGCAATATCAGCTTCAACTGCGTGCGCAACTTCTGATCAAAAAGAGCACCAGTTCCAGCTTCCGAAACTCCAGATCCGGAAAGTTGATAAGTGATATCAACAAGTTGGACCCTCATTACTACTTCTCCTGGGAAGACAAAGTTTCATAATGCTCTCTCGGATTTTTTGTGAATAACGTCATTATGGAACACGTTCCAACCATTAGGAACAGAGTTTTTGTTTAATTCAAAGGATATTGCTCTTTCGAGGAGTCACAAAGTTTTATCAATCGAATTATCACTTGGAAATCTTGACTGATTCAAATTATGCTGATTCGACGACTGACAAATCAATCAGAAATTACCTTTTAAATCAGTCAATTTGACTCACTGATGAAATCAGTGATTTTGTATTATCTAATCTGTTGAAATTTTCATCTGAAAAAGGTCAATCTTCAACTGACCTTTTAAAATTAAAGATCAAAGCATCGGCAACTGCAATTTGGTGATTGTGAATTCTCTTTTGTTAAAGCTCCTTTGGCCTTAAAGAACACATTTTCATCACGTATCTCGTGCTTCGCACTCGTTTTTATCCAAAATGTTAACTTTTCTACATTATTGTTATGAAGAATTTTCGTATTGGCATTAGTGTCTTATGAATATATTTAATTAAAAACTTGCATTTCATAAAATTTAAATTGGCAACATTAATTTCTTGAAATGCACGTTTTTAATTAAATATATTCATAAGACCCTAATGCCAATATAAAAATTCTTCATAACAATTTAAATAATTGGGTCAATTAAATCCGAAGTTTGTCAAAAAACCAGCAAAAATGTCACAGAACGATTTCTACAATATGCTTAACACTTTTATATAAAATGTATAATATTACATTTATTTATGTACCTCGGCCTGGGATTGCTAATTCAGATATTGCAAAATAAAGTACAAATTTTATTTACCATGACTGCTTTAATATTTGTTCCTTATTTTGAATTAAATTTTATTCTCAGCTACCCTGAAAAATGTATCATTTTAATATTATTAAATCCATAACATGCATTGGTATTGAAAAATACGTATTTTCATTGAATTGTTTTAAAATTTTAAAAAAAGTGCGCATCCTATAAAAAACAATTTTGTTACTAAACATTTTATTGCAACTTGTGTTGTTTTTCCATCAATTTAGTTTGTTTATTTTTAATGTTATTTTTTACGATTTAAACTAAAAATAAGCATCCTGGCGTAAAGTGGTTCTAAGCAAATTTGTAGATATAATTTAGGCGAAAATTTTCGTTAAATAAAGTGTTATTGTAGCTTGTGTCCCATTTCAAAAAAAAATTTATTTTTTTATTTCAAATGTATTTTTATAACAAAAGTTTCTAACAAATTTGTAGATCTTTTTTGATTGAACAACTTTTGTCTTTTAATTCTTTTCGTTTCAAGAAAATTTAATTTTTCTATTTTTAATGCAATTTTTTACGACTAAAACAAAAACTACGCGTCCTATGAAAAAATTATTTATGACAAATTTTTAGCTCTTTTATGGGTGAGCAACTTTTGTCTGTTAATTTGTTTCATAGCTTGTGTCGTTTGTCCAAAAGTTTATTTTCTTTTGTTTTTATTTTTTACGTTTGAAAGAAAAACAGAAAAATTACGCGTCCTATCAAAAAGTGATTGCTAATAAATTTGTAGATCTTTTTCGAATGCACAATTTTTGTCAATTCATCTTTTTTTGTACCTTGCGTCATTTTTCCATTAATTAATTAATTTTTTTCATTGTTAATGTTATTTTTCACGATTAAAACAAAAACTACGCGTCGTATCGAAAAATTATTCATAACAAATTTATAGCTCTTTTTTGGGTGAACAAATATTGTTTATTTATTTTTTTCGTAGGTTGTGTCGCTTGTCTAAAAATTCATTTTTTTCTGTTTTTAATGCTGTTTTTTATGAATAAAACAAAAACTACGAGTCTTATGAAAAAGTGATAATTAACAAATATGAAGATCATTTTTGAATGCATAATTTTTTTAAATTCATTTTTCTTCGTATCATGTATAGTGTGACCGCAAAATGGAATTTTTTATTTTTTATTATTTTTTTTGCGATCAAAATTTTTTTGTGTTCAAAAGGCAACGTTCACATCTTGACTTTTTACATATCGTGCGTTGTTTGGCTTCAAATGTTCATTTTCGTTTTTTTTAATACATTTTGCAAATATACAGACAGGCACACAGACACATTCGCGAAAATTTGTTTTTCGGGTTCAGAAGGTCTTAAGACGTCGACATTTGACAAAAACAGGGTGGGATTCAGATTTTACACATATCTAATACCTTCTCTGATGAGAATCTAAAAAGTGAATTTTCAATCAAGAAAATTGATTTTCAACAAAAAAGGATTAATTTCATACTTAAAAAATTAATTAAAAAATTAATTGTAAACACCTAGTTTAATTTTCATAAACAGTCGAATTTTAAAATAAAGTGATAAATCATTAACAAAAAGTACGAATTTTTAATCAAGCAGTTCAACTTTCAACCTACCCTAGTTGAATTACAAAATAAATAAATTTTCCGCCAAAAAGATTAATTTTTTACAAAAGTAGATTAATTTTTTACCCAAAAAGATTAATTTTTTACCCAAAAAGATTAATTTTCTATCAAGAAGATTGATTTTCTACAAAAAAAAATGAATTTTATGCTAAAAAAATGGATGAAAAAAATTAATTTAAGACAAGTAGTTAAATTTTAACATACAGATAATTTTTAACTTAAATGATGACTCATTAATCGAAAATGATGTTTTATCAGACCAGTTCAACTTTCAACCTAAACTAGTTGCATTTTGAAAAATATTAGATTTCCGGAAACTGATTAATTTTCTACCAAAAAAAAAATTAATTTTTCAGAGGCTTCATTTTTAACTAAAAAAAGTTGAATTTTATACTAAAAAAATTTAACGACAAAAATAATAAATTTTAAATAAAATGATTAGATTTTCATAAGAAAGAAAACTTGAAAAGTGATATTAACAAGTTTGACCCTCATTAATACTTCTCCTGGGAAGCCAAAGTTTCATAATGGTCTTTCGGATTTTTTGCGAATACTGACATTATACATAGAACACATTCAAACTTTTGGGAGCAGAGTTTTTATTTAATTCAAAGGAAATTGCTCTATCAAGGTGTCAAAAAGTTTCATCAATCGAATTCTTACTAAGAAATCTATTAGTAAAACACTGAAGGAAAAACAGTTGGTTAACTTTTATATGGGAAATATAATTTCGTATAAACTTTCGTTTTTATGTTGCTGAAGTTTATCCTGAAGAAGATTTTACTAAATGGAAAAAAATTCTAATTCAAACTGGTGCTACACGTTTGAGAAAGATTATTTTGCAACCAAAAATCAAATAGTTAAATTTGCAACGAAAAAAATAATTTTCAACCAAAAAAGAACAAATTTTGAACACAATAGTAAAATCCTTAAACCAAAACATATTAATTTTAATGAAACACTTGCATTTTTAACCAAAAAAGGTGAAATTTCAACTAAAAGAGATGAATTTTCAATCAAAAAGACGAATTGTCAACTAAGAATATTAATTTTCTACAAAAACTGGGATAGTTAGATTTACAATTGAGAAAGTTAATTTTTAACAAAAAAAAAGACGAATCTTTACTAAAATATCAAAATTTTCAGTCAAAGAGATGAATCTTCAACCGCAAAAATTAATTGTTAACAAATTAATTCAACATTTAACCAGCTAGTGAAAAGATGAATGAAAAATACTAAAATTGTAGATAAATCATAGTTGAATTAAACCAAAAAAATAACGTATTTTTCAGCAAAATAGTTAAATTTTTAACTAAAATGTTCAAATTTTGAACTAAAATTATGAATCTTCAACCAAACAATTTTTTTATAGATATTTAACCAAACCTGAAATATTTAAGTTTTTAACCAAACTGATCAATTTTCAACTGCATAAAGAAGAAATTTTCAAATAGAAAAATGAACCTTCAACCGGATAACTTATAGATTGGGAAACGCAATTTTGTATTAGCTTTAATTTTTATTTTGCTAAAGGATATCCTGAAAAAGATTTTCTTGTAAAAAATGTAAATTTTCAACCAAAAATGGAATAGCTTAAAACAACTAATTTTCAACAAATTAATTAAATTTTTAACAAAAGAAATGAACCTTTAACTCAAATGATGAATCTTTAAGCAAAAAAATGAATTTTTAACAAAGTATGTAGTTAAATTGAATTTTAAACAAAAAAAAAATTAATAAAAAAAATGAATTTCAAACAAAACTGCTACATTTTCACAAACAAATGAATTTTTAACTAAACTGATAAATCCTTAACAAAAAAAACAAATGTTTAACAAAGCAGTTTAACTTTTACCCAAGTAATTAAATTTTTTTTAATGAATTTTCCGCCAAGAAGGTTAATGTTCTATCAACAAAAAAAGAATTTTCAAGACGTGACAAGAATTTTCAACCATAAAGTTAAAATTTTCAACTAAAAAAGATTAATTTTCTACCATAAAAGACGAACTTTTAGCGCAAAGAGATTAATCTTCAACCAAATCCTTACATTTGCAACTAAAAGAAATTAATTTTCAACCAAAAAAGAAATATTTAAATTCTTAATTAAAAAATTAATTTTCAATCATAAAAAAAGAAGAAGAATTTTTAAATAAAATCATGAATCGTGTATAAAAAAAATAAATTTGTAACAAAGTAGTTGAAGCAAATACTAGAATTTAGAATAAAAAAAGATGAATTCTCAACATAAAATATAAGAGTTAATATTTGAACTGAAAAAGATTTTAATTTAAAATAAAAAACTATTTAAATTAACCAAAAAGATGAATTTTTAGCGAAAAAAATTTATTTTCTACAAATAAAGATGAATTCTCAACATAAAATATAAGAGTTAATATTTGAAATCAAAAAGATTTTAATTAAAAATAAAAAAAACTATTTAAATTAACCAAAAAGATGAATTTGCAGCGAAAAAAAAATTATTTTCTACCAATAAAGATGAATTTTCAACAAAATACATCAAGTTTCAAACAAATAGTTGAATTTTAAACTAAAAAAGAAAGATTAATTTTCCACTAAAAATTGAATAGATCAACTTTCAGATAAAAAAATACTTTTAAAAAAAACAACAACGAATTTTCAACACAGTAGTTAAATAACCCACCACAGAAATAAGTTTTTAACTTAAATTATGAGTTATTAACTAAAAAAACTAAATTTTTAACAAAGTAGCTTATTTTTCAACCAAAAAGATTAATTATTATCAATGAACTAGCTTAATCCTTAACCAAATATTTGAATTTCTATCTAAAAAAGATACATTTTCAGCAAAAAAAAAGAATAGGGCAATTTTCAGTTAACCACATTATTTCTAAAAAAAAAAGACAAGAGTTTTGAATACCGTAGATAAATTTTCAACCAAAGAGATGAATTTTCAAATAATGTAATAAATCTTCACACAAAAAATATAATTTTTTAACTGTAGTTGAATTTTTAATAAAAAAATATTAGTTCGCAACAAAAAATATAATAGTTCATATTTCAGCCTAAAAATGATTTTATTTTAAATAAAGAACAGTCGAATTCAACCAAAAAGGTGATTTTTGAACCCAGAAGATTTATTTTTCACCGATAAAGTCAAATTGATCTAATCAGTAACTTTCACCAGTTAAATCAGTCATTTTGATTAATAAAATTCGTAACTTTCAATATGCTAATCAGTCATTTATAGTTCATTTAAATTATTTATCAAAATATAGGGATTTAATTAGGAATTTTAATATAGAAAAAATTTTAATATTTTATTATAGCAGACAAATCAGTCACTTCCGTTGGCTGAAAATCAGTCACTTCGATTGATTGATTGATGAGCCGCCAAAAATGTTTTAAGACATAACAAATGCTTTGTCGAAACAACCTAATTTTGTCAGGACAACAAAATTAAGTTGCAAAAATATCAAAACACATTTTTATTGATTACCATAATGAAATGAATTCAACATTATGGAATTAGTATATTAGTTGGAGAGTAAAAGCAGCTTTTGCTGTTAAATCTCCCCCTTTGTATAACGGACCCCATCCGAGTATAACTGAGTTAAGTTCTGCTTAACTTTAGTTATCGAATGAGACACCTAAACAATTCAGGCGTCCAAGTGAACACATATGTCGTAATTATAAAAATGATTATAATTTGAATTTTTAAATTGATCAAAAAAATCCATAAAGTCTAAAATAAAATTTATAAATCATTTCTTTATGTAACATCTTTGAAAAAAACATTTATTCGCAGTAAAGTTAACTATTCGGATTAAATGATCTACGGCAAAGTTTGTATTGGTATTATTTTATTGTATGCGTAATTTTATACAAGAATATCTTTTTGTGGACAAATAGACTGAAAACAATGTTTTCGGACTCACAAAATAAAACGATTTGGTTGCTATGGTAGCAAGAAATTTTTTTTTGTTTTATATTCTTTTTTTTTTAATTTTAAATGTGAAATATCACAATTTTCCGATTTTTAGTTGAAGATTTAAAAAAAAAGGGAATCACTTAAAATTCAAAAATATTTTATTGGAAGATTTTAAAAATGAATAATAATTCTAAATGAAGTGTTCAATAGATAAAAATAGAACTATCTGAAATTGATATCTCAGTCATGATGCCTTAGAGTTCTAAATTTTTATTTTTCATGCTTAATGCTGAATTTTCAATTTTTCTTTTCATAAGTTTTAATTTTACAATTGAATTTGAAATACTTGAATTTAGAAAAGTATAAGAAGCAATTTGGACATTTTTCCTTTTAAAATGATTTAAATTTACTTGAACATAATTGAAATTTTAAACTGTTTGATTATAAAAATGTTTTAATAAAATAATTCTTGGTAGACAGACATTTTTTCAGTTTTAAAAACTTACAAAAGTTTAAAAACAAATTCTGCTATTAATTCAAGACTTTCAAATTACCGAACTTTTGAAACCAGAATGTTCAAAATCTCGAAATTTGACACACCCAAAATTATTAAATTCTTGCACTTACTGAATTTCCAAAATTTCAAATTCCCCAAATAAAAATTCAAAAAATATTTTTTACCGGTCAGAATAATATTTAACCCTGGCGGCAATTTGGAATTTCGGGAATTTTTCTAAGTTCAGCAATTTTGAAAATTCGGGTTTTGAATTTTCGATAGTTTTGTAATTTAATAATTCCGGCAATTTGACATTTCTGAAAATCGGGATATTTCAATTCCGTTAATAAACATTTTCGAAAGTTTTTTTTTCGGAAATTTTCATTTCTCGAAATTTTTCTCTTTTCGTAATTAAAGGGTGGCAGTACAGAAGTAGATAACAAACAAAATCGGAATTTTTCGGTTAGGGAGACAAACATTCTGTAAATTCTAAATCGCCATTTTAAGATAAAACGAAAGTCCACTCCCAAGCGGAAGTGTTGCTACATTAAGGCTAAACATTTTTGATCAGAAAAATTTATTCTGTTTTGAGGAAATAAATGTTGGATTTGAGAATCTAAAAGTAACACTGGCCTCAAATTGGAACAGGCTCGGCTGCGGATTGCGATAGAAAATATAATATTTAGTTTAGATTGAAAATAAAAACACACTATCGAGATATTAAGTTTCTCCATGAGGTGAAACAATTTTTGATCTAAAAGACATAGCCGATTTCGAGTAAATCGTCCAAGAATTTTGAGGTTACAATTTAACAGGTTTTGAAAATTGGTTTTGGGTAGCGATTGAAAATCGAATTTTTAATTTTTCAAAAAAATAAAAACTTGCTCCAGAGATATGGTGAAAGCTAAACAAGAATAAAAAATGTTTGATACAAACAAATTATTATATTCCGAGAAAAACAATATTTAGTGTGGTATCACCTTGAGAGAAACGATTTTTCGGGAAAGGATTATATAAATAAAGAATTTTGTTCCTAATAAACAGTAATAATTTCAAGAAATATTGATGCTGAAGGGAAGAAAACAAATTATTACTACGTGAATGTACAATGCTAAAATTGTAACTAAAATTTAGAGTACATTTTTTTGATTAATATATTAAAAAATAAGAATTCAAATAAATTTTTAAAGAATTTTTAAAGAATTTTTTTGCCAGAAACCTATTATCGGAAAAATTTCGCTTTATTGGTTCTGTACTGAACGTTTTTGGTTATTTTCATGAACAAAACAATCTTTTATATATGCTGAAAATTACCATCAATAATAACATTGCTTTTTTTTACATGATTATTTCTTTTAACTCATCCTTTTATTCTTATATAATACCTTAAATTGTCGGCGACTAATAGCTATTTTTTTCATTAAAAGATTGTCTACAAGACCACTTTTTAATTTTGATTAATTCTTAGTATTTCTTTAATAAGCCAATTTTTTACATTCCATAGTTTCAAAAACTTAATCTATAACGAGGAGAATTAATATTCCCCAAATTCTAATTTTCTCAAATTCTATTTTACCCAAATTTATTTGACCGAATGAAAATTTACCCTAAGTTTTGTTTTTCAGGATTACTATTTCACCTAATTTTTATTTTTCCGAATAGCCAGATACTACATTGGGCATAAAATAACGGCGCGAAATTCGAATTAAGAATACTGATTGGCTGATTTTGAATTTCGCGCGGTTTTTCAAAGGCGGATGTAGTTTAGGTAAAATTAATTTTGGATCACCTGCCGATTCGAAAAAGTGGGTAAATTTTTGGATATGAGGTTAATCGGAAAAATAAAAATTAGATGAAATGGTAATCCGTAAAAATAAAACTTACGGAAAATGGTAATTCGGAAAAACAAGAATTAGGGCAAATGATAATTCGAAAAAATAAAAATTAGGCCAAATGGTAATTCGGAAAATAGAAATTAGGTAAAATTGTCATT
This sequence comes from Andricus coriarius, assembly GCA_932066315.1. Lineage (NCBI taxonomy): Eukaryota > Metazoa > Arthropoda > Insecta > Hymenoptera > Cynipidae > Andricus > Andricus coriarius. The sequence goes on along the minus strand of CAKNWT010304900.1, from coordinate 738 downwards.
CGGTAAAATGAATTTCGGTAAAATAAAAATGATATAAAGTAGAATTTGAGGAATATTCATATATGCCTCATCTATAATAAACGTATAACAAGCGAATATTAGAAGATCTTTTAATTTTTATACGTTTATAGAAAAAATTTCAAATAACTATTTATCTCAAAGGAATAATTAACATTATTTATAGTTCCATAACAATTATATTACATTCTTAAACAGCAGATATATAAAAATGTTTTATCAATGTTACATAAAAATTACTGAAAAGCGAAAGAGATTATAATTTAATGTTACATAACAGTAACAAAACAATCTTAGCAATTGAAAATCCCCGTTTGAAACGAAAAATATGAGTTGTAAGACTCAGTGGCGTAGCCAGGGGGGCTGTGGGGGCCCAAGCCCCCCCCCCCCCCCAAATTTAAAAAACCCCCACTATGTTCTGACAGCTCTTTTATTTGCCATAAATACCAAGATAGAATAGTACATTATGCAACAAGGGGCAAAAGTAGAAGATTTTTCCCGCGGGTGAGTTTACTGCCCGAACGAGAATATTGTTCCAGAGGGTGCGTTTACTGCCCGAGCGAAGCGAGGGCAGTAAGCACCCGAGGGAAAAATATTATCTTAAGGGCAGTATAATCACCCAAGGGAAAAATATACTTTTGCCTGGTGTTGCATATAGTATTTTATTCCACTCTCGACTGAAAGTCCACTTTTTGGTCCTGAAAAGCGGGGTCGAAACAA
>CAKNWT010304898.1:0-11969 GCA_932066315.1 Andricus coriarius | reverse complement strand
CCTCAAATATAATTTAAATTGAACTTTTTCATTAAATTTATCTAAAAAAATGTTTATATCTCTAGAAATATTTGAAATTTCTTAAAAGCCTTAAATCTTTGAAAAATTCTTTGAAATACGTTAAAATCTTTTAAAACTTAAAAATTGTTTGAAATACCTTAAAACTTTATTGAGTTTAATTTATTTTCCGAAGTTCACTAGAAATCCCTTGACATCTTTGGAAACTCTACAAAACCCCTTGACATATTGTATATCTCTTGAAATATTTAGAATTGCTAGAAATCTTTTAAAATTTCATTTAATTTAATTCATTTTCCAAAGTTCACTAGAAATGTCTTGACATCTTTGGAAATCCCACAAAATTCTTTAAATTCCTTGACATTTTGTATTAATCTTGAAATCCTTTAAAATTCCTATGAATCCCTTGAAATTTAATTTAATATTTCAATGTTCACTAGAAATTCCATGAAATCTTTCAAAATCGTACAAAATTTTAATTAATTTTAATAATTAATTAATTTTTTAAATATCTTGAAATCCTTTAGATTCCTTTAAAATCCCTTGAGATCTTTGGAATTTCTAGAAATCCCATGAAATTACATTAAATTTAATTTATTTTTATAAGTTCACTAGACATCCCTTGACATCTTTAGAAATCCTAAAAAAATCCTTTGAAATCCCTTCACGTTGTATATATGTTTTGAAATAAATAATTTAAAGTACCTCAAAATCTCTTGAAATCTTTGGAGAACGTAAAAATCTATTTAAAAAAGTATAAAGCATTTAAAATCCTTAAACATAATTTAAATGAAACTTATTCATTAAATTAAAAAAAAATGTTTCGATCTCTAGAAATCTTTGAAATATCTTTAAATCCTTGAAGATAGAATACAATCCTGGAATCTTCTAAATTTTTAAAAATCACTAGGAATCCCTTGAAATTTAATTTAATATTTCAAATTTCACTGGTGAAGAATATTTTTCTGAAACCAAAATTTCTTTTTGGTAATGGAAAAAATGGACAGTGTTTTTTAAAAAAATGTCCAAACTTTTATCTTTTATGTATATTTTATTATAAAAATTCGAAAATTATCGAAATGTTATCCTTATCAAAGACTTTCTTTTAGATTTAGCTAGAGGCCTCATTTTTTGTAGATCAGACACAAAAAATATATGTTTTTTCACCCATTAAATTGACAGATTTAGGATTCTTCGTATAGAGGATGTTTCGGGGTTTTTCTTTAACATCCCCTAAATAATCAAGCAAGAAAATCGACATTTCCTAAAAACAAAAACCACGGGATATTTTTTGATTAAACTATTGAGGTCAGAAATCACTTCAAAGTAAATGTGAGAAACATAGCCTAGCAAAGAAAGTGTTTTAGTTTTTTTCATAATCCCTCAATGATTTCAGCAAGGAAATTGCCATTTTCAAAAAACCAAAACCACGCAAGATTTTTGAATTAAATTACTGGTATAGAAAATTACATAAAAATAAGTGCGAGGAGCTGTACCTAACAGGAAAAGTGTTTTAATTTATTTTTAGGGTTCCCTTAATATCCCATAAACATTCAAACAATAAAATCGACATTTCCTAAAATCCAAAAGCACGGGATATTTTTTGATTAAACTATTGAGGTCGGAAATCACTTCAAAATAAATTTGAGATACAACACCTGGCAAGGAAAGTGTCTTAGTTTATTTTAAGGGTTGTTTTATCATCCCTCAATGATTTAGGCAAGGGAATTGATAATTTCAAAAAACCAAAAACACAGGAGATTTTTGGAATAATTTACTGAGATTGAAAATTACATAATAATATGTACAAGAAGCGTCCCTTGACAGAAAAAGTGTTTTAATTCATATCCAGTGTTGTTTTAAACATCCTTCAGAGAATAAAGGAAGAAAATCGACATTTCCGAAAAAAACTAAACCACGAGAAATTTTTTTATTACACTAATGAGGTTGGAAATCATTTGAAAATAAGTACAGGGAACGTCCCTACCAGAAAAAGAATTTAAAATTATTTTTAAGCTTGCTGGCAACGCCAACTTTAAATTTCGAAAAAATGAACATTTTGCTGAATTGTGCTAGAATTGTGCTCTATTGCGCCGTAAAAGGTTTCTTGAACAACTAAAAATTTCAGCACAAAAATGAAGAAAAGATTTTTTGAAAAAATAAAAATTTCAGCCCAAAAATAAAGAAAGTATTTTTTTATGTCAGCCTCGTAAAATTGTTTTTTTTCAAAAAAATTTAAATTGTGCTGAATCATGCTAGATTTGTGCTCTATTGTGAGGTAAAAGATTTGTTGAACAAATGAAAATTTCAACCGAAAAATAAAATAAAAAAACATATTTATGTCAGCCGCGCCATTTTTTTTTTACAAAAACAAAACTTGTGCTAGAAATAGGAATTTCGAAAATATGAAACTTGTGCTGAGTTGTGTTAGGCTAAAGTAATAATCATCTTTAATGACAATTTTTACTTAAATTAATATTTTTCGAAAAATGCAATACTTTTGAACTTAGAACGAGTTTTTGATCGAAAATTTTCAAAATTACGAAATTCAAAAATCTAAAACTTGTGCTGAGTTCTGCTAGGCTAGCACAATAATTATCTTCAATGAAGAATCCCACTCAAATTAATATTTTCAAGAAAAATGGAATATTCATGAACTTGGAACGTGTTTTTGACCAACAATTTTCAAAAATACGAATTTCAAAAATAATAATTCCGAAAATCTGAAACTTGTGCTGAGTTTTTCTGGGCTAGCTCAATAATTATCTCCAATAAGGAATCGCTCTCAAATTACTATTTTCCAAAAAAATGCAATCTTTTTGGAATCAGAATACATTTTTTACCAAAAATTTTCAAAAATATGAATTTCGAAAATCCTAAACTCATGCTGAGTTGTTCTAGGCTAGCAAAATAATTATCTTTCATGACGAATTACACTCAAATAAATATTTTTCATAGAAATGCAATATTTTTGAACTTGGAATGTGTTTTTGACCCAAAATTTTCAAAAATACGAATTATTGTGCTAGTCTATCTCAACTTAGAACAAGTTTCAGATTTTTGAAATTCGTATTATTGAACATTTGTGGTAAAAAACACGTTCCAAGTTCAAAAATATTGCAATTTTCTGGAAAATATTAATTTGAGTGCAATTCGTCATTAGAGCTAATCATTGTGCTAGTCTAGCACAACTCAGCACAAGTTTCTATTTTTCGAAATTCTCAAATTGATCATTTTTTAAAGTTTTTTTAGACGCTTTTTTTTAGAAAATTCTCCATGATTTTGACTTTGTATTTGCAGGCAGTTTCTAGCACAAGTTTTGTTTTGTAAAATAAAACAAATGGCGCGGCCTACATAAATAAGTTTTTTTGTTTCTGTGGGCTGATATTTTCATTTTTTTATCAAACCTTTTAAGGCACAATAGAGCAAAAATCTAGCACAATTTAGAACAATTTTATTTTTTTCGAACAATCCAATTTGCTAGGCCGACATAAAAAAGGTTTTTTTGATTTTTGAGCTGAAATTTTCATTTTTTCCACAAATCTTTTACGTTACAATAGAGCAAAAATCTAGCACAATTCAGCAAAATTTACATTTTTTCAAAATTTGAAGCTGGCGTTGCCAACTTCCTGGATATTCTTGAGAGGATGTTAATATAACCCTTAAACAAAAATTCAAACACGTTTTCTGGTAGGGGAGACATCCCGCACTCATTATTAAATTATTTCTCACCTCAGTAGTAAAATCAAAAAATAGCTCGTGGTTTTATTCTTTTCAAAATGTCGATTTTCTTACTTGAATCTTTAAGGGATGTTAAAATAACCCCGGAATATTTTGTATAGACAATTTGTTGAGTCCGTCAATTTCATTCTTTTCGAGATGTTTTTTTCAAAAAAATCAAAAATGCATCACAAATTTTGGCAGTGCAACTATTTTGTATTTTTAATAAAAGCTTCTTTGTTGTTTTTGATCGATCATCGTGCTACATCGTGATCAAACACATTGTGATTTCTGATTTCTTCGAAAAAAATATCTCATAAAGAACTGGTTTTAAAATGACAAATTAACTTTGCTTTTTAAATAAACAAACACAAAAATTACCATTTCTTAGAACTACAACTTGACACAGTGGAAGAGTAAGCGAACAAAAGGTGATAAATCCAGTTTTTCAAAAAATGAGTTATGCATGGTTCCAGAATTTTTTGGACTCGACGAATATGAGTATTGACTCTTGGTTACAAAAAATGCTATCCCATTAAATTTGCGCTTCAAAAATTTTATCACCTTCAAAATATATAAATCAAAATCTTTATAATTTGTTTTAAATTGTTCAATATGTTATAAAACCTGCATCAATCCATGCTAACAGATTCAATAATTCGATAACATTGGATAACCAGCTAGATGGTTTCCTCTATATCATCCAATTTGAATTTTCCTCTTATGTCTGATGTTCTGAAGCACAGTATTTGTTTACTTATCAAGGAACCATCTCGAATGGATTTATCATGCTTTGTTCGCTTACTCATCAGTTATTTAGTACCAACAAAATTTAATAGCCCAAAGCAGAACTAAACCTAAGACATGACCCCTAACTCTCCCGCGAAATGCTACACATTCAAAAATGAATGATAATCTTCTTTTGAATTATTGATCTGCAGCTTCCAAATTATAAAAGAAATTTATAATTATGCGTTTTGACTGAAAGCCTTTTTCTTTACATTTGATGCCGGGTCCTTTGAACCACCCTAGTATGCGTGCAAGAAATGATGTCCTAATACATGGTATGGAAGTAAGGGTTTCGAAAAGAGAATCATTACCCTTAGTTAATTTCTGTAATTACAAACTGATGTGTCGAGGGGTGAATCGATTCTTGCTTGTTGGCTTGAGCCCTTCGATTACAGCTCAATGCCTTGGCAGCCGGTGCACACGAAGCCATCTCGCAGCCACCTCACAAAGGCGACTACCGGGAGACACGCGTCGAGCCGCCTCGCGCGCACGCGTCCATATTCGCGACGTCATCGCGCCGACCGCGACGTGCGCTTCACTCCGAGTTGGACTCCCAGTGCGGCTGGATATTCGCGAATTTCGAATCCGTTTTTGCACTCTGATGTGGTGCGGCGGGAAGAGTCGCCGGTTTGTTTCACTGTTCCAATTTCCCCTCCATCATCAACCCCCTGTGACATGTCAGTGACAATATCTCACGACCCTCATCAGTTTCCGTGATAAGTCACGTGAGAGAGTGTGTCAATTTCGATTATTAGGTTGTAATCATAGCGAAGGAAGAGTGACTCCTGTGCTTGACATTTCTGTTTTGAGTGTTCTTAGGAAGACTCTCTTCTAGGGATTTAATTGTCTTTTAGTTTTTGCTGTACTTAAGGATTTACTTAAGGAATCGATCTTCATTCAGGTGAGTGATCAATTGATGAACTGATGAAATTGATGACATTGATGCATTTTGTTAGATGTTCCGGATAGGTGGAATGATGATCCTGAGGCTTGAATTGATGTAGAATAATGAAGATTGCTGTTAGGAAGGTTATTGTTAAGAATCTTGTGGATACAATGGCAGAGTCTGAGAGTCCTGAGGATTTAATTATCATTTGGTTATTGCTGTACCTAGAGATTTACTTGAAGAATCGATATTAACTCAGGTCTTGAATTGATTAACCGATGAAATTGATGAACCTTATTAGATGTTCTGCATATGCGGAATGATAATCCTGCGTCTTAAATTGATGTTGAATGAAGAAGACAGTCGTTAGAAAGGTTATGGTTAACAATCTTGTTGGAGATGATGACAGAGTTCGTGTGATCTGAGGAAAACTCTGTTCTAGGGATTTAATTCTCTTTTAGATTTTGCTCTGCTTGAGGATTTACTTGATGAATCAATATTCATTAAGGTGAGTGCTCACTCGATGAACTGATGAAATTGATGAACTTTGTTAGATGTTCCGGCTATGTGAAATGATGATCCTGAATCTTAAATTAATATAGAATGAGGAAGATTGTAGTTAGGAAGGTTATTGTTAAGAATCTTGTGGAGATGATGGCAGAGAAGCAAAGGCCAACTGTACTTAAGAAGAATGTTCCAAAGGATATGGGACAAATTTTAGACCAAGTTATTTGTCCGGATGAATCTTCGAACTCCAGATGAACCCTTCGGAGAAGAATCTTCGAAGAAGCCACTCTTTATGAGTTACAATTATAGGGACAAGAGCTAACACCACATTTGATAAGATACATAATTAATCTCTCATTCTTTCTTTATTTTTTTATTTTTAAATAAATACTATTATACTAAAGCAAGCGTGTCACTCGATTGATGAAATCGTGGATGATATGTTGCTGACGATGAGGCTCAAATGTGATTCATAGAGGGAACTGTCAAGCCTCGAATTCAATTAGGTATCAACAATGGGTGCTGATACTCCCAATATTTAGGCATTCTATTGCCTAAAAGCATATATTATTAATTTATATCATGTGTCGATTAGTTTTCACATGTTTTAAAATGATTTGATATAATTGTAAACGAAACTAGGCATCATTAGCGTATGTTCTTAATCAGTTTATGATGATTTTGTTATTCAGAAAATACAACCATATTCGGGAAGAAGCACTATCTTCTATGGATTGTATTATGCATACAGAAAATACCAAGCGTAATTTATACCCCGATTTCAGAGTAATCTTAAACTGCAACCAAAATTATATTCATTTGGTAAGATTTGCCACTACATTGGGTATGGTTACAATGTCAACTTTATTGTATCTTCTTTTACTTCGATGCGTCCAAATTTAACTTTACATACAACAAAAAATCACTTCTGTTTTTTCGGTGCAATCTGAAAAAGGCACTTTTAAATGATTATTACCTGTGAAGGTTTCATTAAGTATGCATGTGCAATTTGGAAGCAACTAATCAGATACTCTAGAATTTGTTAACCCGTCTGTATACCTTAGCAACCTGATGCTCTTACCGGCTAGTTAAGTACGCTTCACTCTAGTATAAACACTGCTTGATATAATTTATATATAATTATCTACAATTCGTATACCCAAATTACCTATACCTTGAATATTCTTTAAGGTTAAAGAACTGGTAGGACCACTTTGGCTACAGAAAAGGAATCAGATTTCTGAAGGATCGCAAGTAAATCATCAATGTAATAACAAGGCAATTTTTGAAATCTGAGAGCCTAAAAAGGGGCACGTGGTCCATACAAATCTTTTTTTGACATCAGATCGCTATAGTGTCATAAGGTCCACAAGCCAGAAATTCAAGGATCGCATTAGTGCGACCGGTGGTAAAGTCTCGCGGCAATAATTGGTAGCGCCTTAATTGCTACGGTGCGCGAGCGATGACCGTTGTAATTGCCTCGTCTAAGGTGCCGAGAGAGATAGAGCAATGAGGTGGTAGGAGAAAAAGGTGATAAAATGAAGAGGGGGAAAGAAGAGATGAAGGAGTAACAGGAAAGATGATCAAATCTAATGGTCCAAGGTCACTCAGTAATTAACGCAATTCAAGTTATTGCTGAAAGCGGTAATTACTGTGTTTGAAACCAACTTACCCCCCGCACCTTCAGTTATAACCCTTAATTGCCATTTTGTTTTAGCGTCAGCTGCTATTTTATTTTAGCGTCAATAGCGTTAGTTACTGCATTGAAGGTTATTGCAACCAGTTTGAGCCTCATCCGTATTTCCTGTTAATTATTACTAGCTTCCAGTTACACGCAAAAATGCGTCCATATAAAAATGCTCATACAACATCAGCTGGTTTTAACAGGCAAACTAATTGTTTTCCCTCGTGCTTCTCCCGTTAAAATTTTCAAAGCTAAACAATTTCCCTACATTTTTTAACAATTGAACTCGTTTTATTCATGAAACTATTACAAATATTGATCTACATTGTTTTAACGAAGAAGATATTGAACCATTTTAATTTGGAAGAGAGTTAGAGAAAAAATGGTGAGTTGTGAGCTATTGGATGTCGAGCAGAATACATAATTTTTCTGCTTTAAAAAGAAGAATATTTGTATCTTTACGATACTCTTCTTTTAGAAAGAACCGTTTCATGTAAATTGCTTGCTTTTATATAAAAACTTTTCTTTTGAATTTAAAAAGAATTTTCTCGTCGTCATTATAAGATTAAAGAAAGGAATTTAAGAGGGAAAGAGCACATGTGTAAGAGATATTTTAATGTAGGTGATGACAAAAAGAACCTTAAGAAAATTGAACTGAGAGAAAAGCTTCCTGCACAATAGTCTAACAAACTAAATTTATACAAATGTAAGAACTGGTAACAAAAAAACGACACATTAATATAGCAAAAATGGGTTTTCATTGCACATCTATATGCCAAGACCTTCATCAATTTTAGCCATCTTTAAAGGCAATCGATCTAAAAGAAAAGATTCCAGCATAGTGGCCTAAAAAGTAATTGTTTCTTATTTTTTAATTTTTGATAATAAGAAAACATCAATATGAAATGAACAATTTTATTTTGCACTTCGCATTTAACCGTTGCTACACTTTAAGCCATCTGAAAAAATTGACCTGATGGAAAAGCTTTAAGCATATAGTGATCTAAAAATAAAAATAAATTCATATTTCTTACTTTTTAACCGTTGATGACAACAATAAAAAACCACAATAATATAGAATTTTTTTTTTTAAATAATTATCTTCATGCTAAGACCTTTAATTCCAGCCATCTACGAGGGCTATTATGCTACGAGTAAAAGAAAAGATTCCAGCATTGTGATCTAAAAAACAGACCAATAGAAAAGCTTGCAGCACGTAGTGGTCTAAAAAAGAAATGTCTTCATTTTTTATTTCTTAAGTTCGGATAGCAAAAAACATCACGATAGAATAGAAAATTTAATTTTTTAATGATCATCTGCATGCCAAGAATTTCAATTTCAGCCATCTTCGAAAACAATCGAACTACAAGAAGCGATTCGAGCATAGTGACCTAACAAAACGAAATTTCCTCATTTTAAAAATTTTTTACTTGCTGGTAAAAAAATCAATACTATGACTAAATAAATTTTATTTTGTAATGCAGATTAATATATAAAGACTTTCACAATTTGTGCCATTTACGAAAAAAGAGACTAATGGAGAGCATAGTCGTCTGAAAAAACGAAATTTTCTCATTTTAAAAAAATCTTTGAAAACAAAAAACAAGACAATAAAATTTCAAATTTTATTCTCAAATCCACATCTATATACCAACACCTTCAATTTGAGCAATCTTCGAAGGCAATCCATCTAAAAGAAAATCTTCCAGGATAGTGGCTAAAAAACTGAATGTCCCCATTTTTAAGATTTTCAATCACTGATTGCAACAAAGCAATACTGTGACATAATAAACTTTATTTGATGAAAACCTCACATAGAAAACGATTTGGTTGAATAGAAAAATTGTCATTGGTTCAACCACAAAATATGGTTATTATGCAAACAGAATATTTGGTTGACACAGCCAAATTTTTTGGTTGTTTTAACAAAACCCCTTGGTAGATAGATTACTTGGTTGATTTAACCAGAAAAATTATTCGGGCTAATCAAATATTTGATTGAATTACCCAAAATTTGTTTGATTCAACAAAACTTTCATGTATAACAATGTAAAAGGTTTGTTTTGGTTAAAGAAAATTTGTTCTGAGCCCCAAAAACCCAAACATATAAAAAAATAAGTGATTTAAAAAAAGAATCATTTTTCTAATTTTGTAACCACTGATAACATAATAGCAATACTATACATTTACATGTCAAAATTTTCAATTTGAGCCATTCCTGAAAAAACGGACTAATAGAAAAGCTTCCAACATAGTGAATAAAAAACAAAATTTCCTCATTTTTGTTACTATAACAGAAAAAAATACCCATCTAAATATAAAGAAATTCAATTTGAAGCATTCCTAAAAAATATTGGAATAAATGTAAAGTGTTTAGCATGGTGGTCCAAGAAACGAAATTTCCTCATTTTTAATATTTTTTAACCACAAGTAGGAAAAAAAACTCTTTAACATAGACGAAAATTGATTTTTTAATTGACATAGGCAGGTCAAATGCTTCAATTTGAGCCATTTTCGAAGACGATCGGTCTTAAAGAATGGATTCCAGCATAGTGGGCTAAACAATAATTTTTTCGCACTATAACAAAAAAAAACAATGCTCTGATATAGCAAATTTTATTTTGTGATACTCATCTAAATTTGAAGACATTCAATTTGAACAATTCCTGAAAAATATTGGACTAAAAGCCATTTTCGAAGACAATCGGTCTAAAAGAAGAGATTTCAGCATACTGCTAAAAAATAAAATTTCCTCATTTTTCTCACTATAACAAAAAGAAAACAATGCTGATATAGCAAATTTTATTTATTAATACTCATCTAAATATAAAGACATTCAATTTAAACCATTCCTGAAAAATATTGGACTAAAGAAAAGACTGCAGCATGGTGGTCTCAAAAATTAATTTTCCTCGTTATTCTCATTTTTCAATTTTTGATAACAAAAAAAAATACTTAATGACATAACGAAATTTATTTTCCAAAGCACATCTACATACCAAGACCTTTAATTTGACCCATTTTCGAAGAAAATCGGATAATTTGTAGCCTATGATAATCTTTGTACAAACAAGAACGCTTGCTAACCATATATACGATGATGATGGTCCCTCAGTGCAAACTTATTTAAATAATAATTTTAATAATAACTAATTAAATATTACTTTTCTTTCTATAAATTGAAATACCTCCTGTATTTTAATTCCCCCTTCCAATAGACACTTTCCATCATTTGGTATTATCCCATAATCGCCCCTCAATTTTAAACAGTATTCTTGCACAACTGGTTGTTTCCTCAAACACAATTATCATTCCTCAACAATAAATTTCTCTCGAGTGGTTTTATAATCTTCAACCTCATTTTTTATGCCCCCTCGATTGGTATTTCATCTGTAGTTATTTTCCAAACCTACTTTTCCTCAATTGGGTTTTCCCCATCCCAATTTTTCCTTTGCCCTTCTTTGCTCCGGGTAATTCGTCATCCTTACGAGCTTTCAAAGTGTTCGAGAAATTATAAAAGCACGATAAAGACCAGGTTTTATACCCTTTCGACGATCCGCGCCTGAGGACGAGGACCCTGGGCGCAATTAGCGAATTAATCCGCGATAAATTAGCGCGTCACTAGCTCACTTTTTTTTCGCTTCCTCTCGGCTCCACTTTTCTCTTTCTCACGAGCGCCGCGGCTGATCTGAATCGGCCGATAACTTTAATTAACCGTCCTCTCCTTTGGTTAGTCTCTTCATTTCTTTTTCAGAATCACCCAGGCCAAGGTAAATAACGCAACGAATCGGCTAGATTGATTCGACGTTATCGGGCCTTTCGATTTCCTTTACGCTACATCGCCGATGTACGATATCAGCAAACATGAAAGCAGATTTTAGAGTTGTTTTCGGATTTTGGAATTTAAAAAAAAAAGATCAAACTGGTTGGATTACGGATTAAGGAAATACTAAAGTTAATTAGAAATTTGTCTCAATCCTCTCTTTTTGGTGCACTCGGAAGAGCCGCAGTGCACGAGTACTCCGTCGAGTATGTTTCGCAATAATATGGAAACGGTTCAGGCGGTCTTGACTGTTTACGTTTCGATTCCACCGATTTAGGAACAATGCTATTTTCAGGCAACTCCCTATACTGTTACTAAATCGGGGTCCGACTAAATGGAAAGAAAAGAATGATTTTACTTTGAAATCACAAATTTACATGCAATTTGCAATTAAAATGTCAAGTTACTTGTTTCAGGGATGACTAAGTGAATTTTGTTTAAGAAACTAGTTGTTTTCGTTACAGTTTCAAAATGTAACTTTTTCTTAGTTCCTTTTTAAAAATAATAACTATAGTTACTTTTGTATTTAAGAAATATATATA
>CAKNWT010304895.1:0-14888 GCA_932066315.1 Andricus coriarius | reverse complement strand
TCCACCAAACTAATGAATTTTTAACTAAGATAATGAATCTTTATCTGGAATAGTTAGATCTTCAAAAAAAAAAAAAAGAAAATATCACACAAAAAAATTAATTTTCAAGAAAAACGATTAAGTTTCAACCACATAGTTGAATTTTAAACTAAAAAAGATTAATTTCCAACCAAAATGGAATAGTTCGATTTTCAGTGGAACAAATTAATTTTCCACCAAACTGGTGAATTTTAAACTAAAAGAGATTAATTTCCAACAAAAATGGAATAGTTCAATTTTCAGTGGAAAAAATTAATTTTCCACCAAACTGATCATTTTCAACTCAAATAGTTGAATTTCAAACCAAAAAAATATAAATTTTCAACCAAATAGTTACATTTTGAACTAAAAAGGATCAATTTCAACCAAAAGTGGAACAGTTCCATTTTCAGTGTAAAAAATTAATTTTCCACCAAAAAACACAATGTAAAAAAAAAATTAATTTTCAACCAAATAGTTGAATTTTAAACTAAAAACAAAAAACCAAAATGGGATAGTTCAATTTTCAGTGTAAAAAGTTAATTTTCCACCGACTTGATGAATTTTTAACTGAAATAGTTGAATTTTAAACAAAAAAGGTGAATTTTTACCTAAAATGATCAATCAATTCAATTAAATGGTTTAATTTTAACTAACAATGATCAAATTTTAACCAAAAATGGAATAGGTATCAATATTCAATGAAAAAAATTAATTTTCCACCAAACTGATGAATTTTCAACTAAAATGTTGAATCTTCAACTGGAATAGTAGATACATGTATTCATTTTATATACAGTGATATAATTGAATCAATTGGGACATAATATATAACTAATATAATAATAAATATATTATTTATGTTTGAAAAGTACTTCAAAAATACGTATCATAGCAGTTTATAAAATAGTTTATTATATAGAAAGAAGATGTTTAGATAGTTTATAATACACGTCGGTTGACAATCACGTACATTTATCTAGTTCCTAAACAATATTTATTGACTATATTATTATGTAATAACAATTTTTATTATTTGTGCCAAAATTACATAGTAAAACAAAATAATAGCCTACCAAGAATTTTTCGTCAGTCAAGACAAACCTAATGACGTCAGACGATCACCGTGTATCTTATTCAAACTCCGCCAGATTGTAGTGCTAGTGGACGTTTTGAAATTCTGTGCAGGGGGCACACCTAGTATAACGATTCACCCCGACTGCTAGCCTTCAGTTGTAAAAAACTCCTGATACAGATATCCGATTTTACTTTTTACTAGGGTTTTGTAAAGGAATTTTAACAAGGTTTACAATAAAAATATCATTAAACGATAAAAAAATTATTTTACTTTGACTTTTTATTTTTAAAAACATTTTTGAGATTTTCTCTGAATGCGGTATTTTTTATTTTTTTTTTAATTAGGCTGTAAAAAAGGCTATTTTTTTTTTTTGAAACATATCCCAATACGAAAATGGGGTGGAAAGTATTGGTTGAGTTATAGAAGGCCATAAGAGTGCTGGGTGCCCCGCGCCAACTAGCCACGGTGCTATTAGGCGTGCTGTAGTGACACAGTTCTAATAATTGATAAAAACGATGTTTTTGACTGCTTATGCTCTAGATCAATGGGCTATAAAAACTTGCCTGAAAAGGTAACATTTTTCATCACCAATGAAAATCATGCCGCCACTACTGAAAACCTTAAAAATCGATACGATTCTGCAAAGACTGTGCCGGGCACATACAAATAACATTCCTTTGTACCCTCTTCAGAATCGACTCCTATTTTGAAGAAGTATTCGTCATCTTCACCGTATGACATTTTCCCGAAGAGGAAGTTTGTAAAGAGTTTGCCCAAACTATCTCCAAGAGATTCTTTCACATATTTCAACTAGTGTCTCCTCTACACCACATTCTTTTAAGGATTATCTCATTGCTTACTTTGTCCATAAGTGTTTTTCCGCATATTGTGCCCAAAAATTTCATTTTAATCGTGTTGATTTGACTCTTATTCTTTTTTTTTATAGGTCCACGTATCGCTATCATACACTACAGCCGGTACAAATATAGAATTATGTATTGCCCTCGTAGCTTTACTTGATATATTTTTACTTCTGATAATGGGGCTTGCTCACAGTAAAAAAAGGATCATTTTTGTTGCAGACCATTTTGCTCCAACGATCATTTGACTCTCGAGATTATAATGATCTGTCTATTCCGATCATTTTGATCTGCTTTTAGTGTCATTTGTCAGACTGAACAAAATGGCCGCCAATTTTTGGCGGCGATGTCAAAATGACATAACCTAAAAGCTTTATCTAACCGAATGCAAGTGACAATTACACTTAACAGGTGATATATTCCAATATCATATTTTGTTAATATTTTTACTTTTCAAGTACACTGCACGATCAGAAGCCATAAAAAGCTCGCATATGAGCTTCAGTACTACAAGAACGGCGGCCATATTGGTTTTATTTGATACATGATCCGGAATCAGATCATTGTGATCTCGAAATTCGATCATTCATTGCGGCCGATCGAAATGTTCTTAATTTAGGTATCATTTTTGTTGCATATCAAAATGATGTTGATTTCGGTATCATTTTGAACAATTTTTTTACTGTGCTCTACCGATAGCTTTCTCACTCTCGTTCATAGGCCTATCTAACTCCCCA
Source organism: Andricus coriarius (assembly GCA_932066315.1). NCBI lineage: Eukaryota > Metazoa > Arthropoda > Insecta > Hymenoptera > Cynipidae > Andricus > Andricus coriarius. The sequence continues at coordinate 12,195 of CAKNWT010304895.1, read as the reverse complement.
TCTATCTTTCAGCCACTAGTGAATAGGCTACCAAGATATACGTACTTATCAACTCGTCATGTTCTCTCGTCATTTAAAACAATGTTGCACATTGTCTTCTGCCCTTTTCATTCAAACACTATAATCTCTGTTTCACTTATGTTAATTTTGAGGCCCATGTTCTTCATGCTTTTATTCAGTTTGTTCAACATTCTTTGCAAGTCTTCGATTGATTCTGCCATAACAACCTTATCACCTGCGAAAGCTAATGCACGTACCCTCACTGTCTCGAGATCCACACCTTGTTCGTGGAAGAGCGCCAGCCTTAGACACTTGTCAATGAATATAATAAATAGCTATGAGGACATGATTTTCCTGGCATAAATCCACTTTGGACTTCCCATATCGTTTCTTTTGTTATGTTATTTACCCTACGAATAAGTATGTTTAAATATATTTTACTTAAGGTACTTAAAAAGCTGATAGCTCTGTAATTATTGCAGTTGCTTTTATCTCCCTCTCCTTTGAATATTGGCACAGTAATCCCTTTTCTTCAGCTATCTGGAACTTCTTCCGACTCGATACATAAATTTATCAATTCGCACAATCTGTGAGGTATGTACTCGCTACCGTATTTAAGCATTTCAGCGTTAATACTGTCTACAATAGCAGCCTTAGCAATTTTTAAATTCTTAAGTATATCCCTAATCTCAGAGGCACATACTCTCTCAATTGAGTTTTCTAACGCATCGTGTGCTATATCGCATTTGTGATGCCATTAAGCTTCATCTCCCAATAACTCCTGAAAAGAGTCTTTTAAAGTTTCCAGTATCCCGTCTGTATTTTATAATCTCCTTATAAATACTAGAGGGGTGAATGATCTTAATGCAAGAGAATTGCGAGAAACTATGCACATACTCTCTAAATCTGAATCAGCGATAAGCATACCGCTAATTCAAATCAGCGTATATACGGTGACCAATCAGCGACATTTAGCTGTTAATCAGTTAAAGTTCACTGATCAGCAGCTGAATTTCGCTCATTTTCCAGCGTATGTACGCTGATTTGAATTAGCGGTATACTTATCGCTGATTCAGATTTACAGAGTAAGGAAGATAGATATTTTATATGTACATGAAACAAAGAAAAAGGGATGCGACAGTAGAAACATAGAAAAAGTAAAAAACATAAAAAGTGAATCACATAGTAGTCAAGGGGTCGGTTTGATTATAAGTGAAAGAGCGAGGCAGCATCTCAGGAATAATCGATTTATATCTGCCAGTATATTAAGTATATTATATATCAATTATCTCTCCACAATAACAATTTATATCAGATAATCCCCTTTGCTATTTCTTATGTTGACAAACTCTGTACTTTTACCTTCCTTCATAATCATCGACGTTCATTTATGAAACAGATTCTTGCTTCCTTCAAAGTCGTTTTGCATTTTCTTCTCCTCTTCTGTTCTGATCTTTTCTTTACTTTCTTTGAACAGTAGTTTAACTTTGCTCTTTTTGTGTCTGTACTCGTTTTCAAGTCTATTTCTCTCCTCTTCGCTAATGCCTGTGATGGTCTAGCTTCGGTAGCACTAAATCATGTCAAGTATTATCATGCTGGTGTGCCAATATAAGGAGAAGAATAGGACAAGCCTGGATCAAAATTTCAAAGCTTTTTCTAATTTCAGTGAAGCTGATTCTTGTCAAATAATCAGCAGGAGAAAAGCTAGAAAAAAAATCAAAGCTTATATAAATTCCTGAAAAACAAAATAAATATAACTTAATGAAGATATATTATTCTCAAAATTCACTTCCTGTGTCAATAATTCCAAAAAATACTGACTTTTTACGATTAGAAGTAATAACGAACATTGTTGACCATTAAATATTGTTTAACCAATTTAAAATTGCTTAAAAAATACTTGAAAACTTGTCACTGATCAAGCATAAAAAAGCATGCTGTAAGCATTTTAAAACGCCTGATCTCAGCACGAATTTTGAGTAAAACCGCTATTTTGCATTTTCAGGCAATTTTCCGAAGGCAATACAAAGTGGTTGGTGCGTAGAATATGAAACTTATGGAGTAGAAACAATTCTCGGAATATTTTTTGAAAATCCAATTCACGAAAAGTTAATAAAAAGTAATTTCGTTCCCCATTTTTCATAAAACTGAGCTTTTTCCATTTAAAAACTTATTTTAACTTCGAAGTAATGCAATTTTTTTTACCAGGAAGCTTATAAAATAGGTGGGGGACTTCTTCCCTAGAAAAAAAAGTTTTTGTGAATCACCCTAATATACATACGTCAGAATCATCAGAGGCATATACGTCCTCTCCTCTGGAAAAATGCAGGATTCTTATTTTTGTCCATGCAGAATGACGATCAAAGTCTTGATTCCCATTCCTAATTAAATGCAATGTATAAACCGGGAAAGAACATTAAAGTTTGCCAGTAATTATTTCAAAACAAATTTGGTGTTTTTGACGTTTTAAATGTAAACAGAGTCTAAAAGACATGAAGTTTGTAATAGATTGACTTGCACTGTTAATAATAAAAGAATTACGACAGTACTGTCATTTGCAACCATATTGATTAATAAATCCAGAAAAAAATATAAAAAAGACAATTTACGTACTGGGTCAGTTACCGCCATGGGTGAGAGTCTAGAGTTCGTACGCAAAGAAGTTGGAGCTGAAGTACTCCTTTCTCCCAACGGAAAAATGTTTAAAGCCATCCTGAAAATGAGGAGCGGTAATTAAAATTTCTGTTTTAAAATAAAAACACTACTATTCAATTTTTCGCTCAAAATTGATCATCTAATTAGTTGAAAATAAACTTTTTTGTAAAAAACTTATATTTTCGTGTTGAAAATCTGTTAATTTATGCAATCAAATATTTTTTCTTTTTACCTTTTTTTGTTAAAATATTTGTTTGCAGTCCTCCCCCCTCCCACCTATTTTATAAGCTTACTGGCAAAAAAATTGCATTACTTCGAAATTAATATAAGTTTTTAAATGGGAAAAGCTCAGTTTTCTGATCAATGGGGAACGAAACTACTTTTTATTAACTTTTCGTAAATTGAATTTCCTTGAATTTAAAAAAAATATACGGAGAATCGTTTCTACCTCATAAGTTTCAAATTTCACGCCCCAGCCACTTTGTATTGCGTTCGGAGAATGCCCTAAAATAGCAAAATAGCTGTTTTACTTAAAATTCGTGCTAAGATCAGTCTTTTTAAAATATTTACAGCATTCTTTTTTATGCTTGATCAGTGAGAAGTTCTCAAGTATTTTTTAAGCAATTTAAAAATTTTCAAACAATTGTTAATGGTCAAAAATTGGTGTTATTGCTTTTAATCATAAAAAGTCAGTATTTTTTGGAATTATTGACACAGGAAGTGAATTTTGAGAATAATATATCTTCAATAGGTTATGTTTTTCTGTATTTTTTAGCAATTCATATGAGCTTTAATTTTCCTACTTCTAGCTTATATCCTGCTGATTATTTGGCATGAATCAGCGTTGCTGAAAGTAGAAAAAGCTATGCCTTTGATGCAGGCTTGTCCCATTCTTTTCCTCAGAGTGGAACCAGCAGGGCAAATATAAATATAGGATTCCAATTTCAAGTTAAGCTGTTTCCTTGATAAATAATTGACGTGATTTAGCGTTACCGAAGCTAAACAAACTTTTCCAAGTTTTGTCCAGGCTTGTTCCATTCTTCTACTTAGAATGGCACCAGTAAGGATAAAGATGGATATAGGTTTGCAGTTTGAATCTCAGTTTTTTTCGTTCTCATTGCTTGACATGAATAAGCGTTACTGAAGCTAGAAAAAGCTTTGAAATTCTTATCCAGGCTTGTCCCATTCTCCTCCTTAGAATAATACCAGCAGGGTAAATATAAATATAGGTTTTCAATTTACACTACAGCTTTTCTCCTTCTAATTATTTGTCATGAATCAGCGACGCTGAAGCTAGAAAAAGCTTTGAAATTTTGATCCAGGCTTGTTCTATTTTTCTCCTTACATTGGCACACCAGCATCATGAATATGAATATAGTTTCCCAATTTTAAATCCAGCTATTTCCTTTCTAAATACTTGACATGATTTAGTGCTACCGAAGCTAGAAAAACCTTTGCAATTTCGACCCAGAGTTATCCCATTCTTCTACTTAGAATAACACCAGCGAGGTTAAAGATGGAAAAAGGTTTGCAATTTGAATTTCAACTTTTTCCCTTCTAATTGCTTGATTTCAATTCGCGTTACCAAACCTAAATAAACAGCTTTGCGATTTTGATCAATGCTTATCCCACTCTTTTCCTCAGAATTGCACCAGTGGGGTCAAGCTGTGTATAACTATCCTCTAAAATTGTAATCTATAACCTCAACTTTGAAAGCCACAGACGAAAATGTAAGGCCTAAAGTTTGAAAGAGTAAAGAGTATTAAATGAAATGGAAAATGCCTCAAAAATACAACGTTACAGTTTCCACGCTAACTACAACCATTTCCTTTCGTTTCTAATGTTGGCTCTTCCCAGAAGAGTGTTAGTAAGGCCAAAGTTAGGTCACAGTGATTCTCGCGAAAGAATGATTGTGATCGTTTTTTATTGAGATTTGGATAAGAGATTTTTCGCTCAAAATTTGTAATCTGCATCTAAAGATTGATAAGAAGCAACCTGAATAATGTAGGTGAGAAGCAAAATAGTAACTTTTGCAGAATAGTTTTTGGGGCCGGTCTCTGGCTCAAGGGATTTACAAAATTTTGTACATGTCAAAACACTGTGTCCCATTTCTTTTTTAGAATTATGTAGACAATTTCTGGCTGAAGTCGCAAAAATGTGTATCATCTAGCAATCGAACTATAGACTGCAAAATATTATCATTATTTAACAATGATATATTGATTGAAACCAATTTTAATGCGTTTCTGAAACTTAGCTTTAAATTGATGCGTACCATTTTGATGTTCGGAACCATGTATGAGTTTTGGTTCGAAAAAGCGCTTAAAACTAGGTTCATTTTTGGGAAATGATTCGAAGAGAAAATTAATAATGTTTTGGTCATAGCAGAACTGCCTATTGTTGTTTTCATGCATGATTAACTATGGAATGCGTCGAATTTGGTGTTATAATAATTATTAAAAGTTTAGCATGGGACGTGGCCAGGGGCAATGGTTAAGCCACGCCAACGATCCATACATGTCCAATCCTAGAATAATCATTAACCATTTTTGACCCATGCCTTAGTAAGGCAACTTTTTTTCACGTGGGGCTGCCTCGCTCTTTCATTTTTAATCAAACCGACCCCTGGACGACCATGTCATTCACTATCTACCCTTGACCATATTTCAAATTAACCTTTCAACGCCCTATTTTCTATGTTTCTTCTGATGAATCCCCGTTTCTTTATTTCAGGTACACATTAAATATCTAGTTTTCTTACGTGCACTGTTTATCGTAATTCTCCTACCTTAAGATCATTCACCCCTCTAGCATTCCAAATACCCAGTCTCCATTCATCGCATGCCTATCGTCAATCAGGTTTTCAGTCCATTACGAGTCCATTCCATTCTTTGTATTATTTATTGTTTAAAGTGTACGCCCAACTCCCACAATTATGCGAGAAATTAAAATTGCGAGTCGATACCAACGATATCATCAAAATTGCAACATCACCTAAAGTTTAATATCTGAAATTTCCCTATTCTAATCTTTCTCATCCTTAAGGAAGCCTCCAAAATTTCCCCAGCCTTCAACTAACACTTTTAGTTTTGCGGTTAGAAAATTTGTATGAAAATCAAGCATTATTATTAAATCTTTGAAGAACATGAATTTGAAAATGTGCTCACCTCTCTTATAATTCTGTAGTTTTTCCTTAATAGTTTCATATCCAAAAGAATCTCTTTAGTTTCATTTGTCTAAAGTTCAAACACATTGAATTGAATTGTCTTTGAGTATTTAATTTAATTATGCATTATGGACACACACCTGATTACTGGTTAATGAGCAAACGATGTTATTGTGCAGAAGCTTTAATAAATAAAATGCGAACCATCCAAGTAAGTAGCTTAACATTCCGTATGTAAATTTGGTTTGAGAACTAAGATATGTTGTTATAATATTAAAGACACATACTGTCATACTCATGAAATCAATCGTCATTAGCAAAGTCAGTTGTACTCCAAAAATGTTGTTCACTTTTCGTGCTAGTTTGCAAAGTTCTAAATGAATTTGTCTGAAAATGTGTGAGACATCCATCAAATTCCAGGACGAAATTATAACAATAATAGTCATTGTTATTATTATTTTAAAAACTTTTGTGATACAAAAATTGATTACTCACTTGAATAGCTCCATGACATTCTTACTTTTTTCGAAATTTGTGAAATTAAGATTAGTTGTGAATTGAAAATCATTAATATCATAAATTTCATTCTTGTTAAAAAAAGACGGCACTGGATGTTCACAAAAGCCTTTGCGTAGAAGGTGGTTAATATTCTTAAATCTTGTTTCAATATAGCTGTATTTTAAAATTCATAACACATTATCATTACAGTTTTCTTTTTTTATATATTTCAGTTATACGTATTGGTATATTATTACAAGATTTTTTGCAAAGTTTTAAAAGTACGTACTGAAGAGCAATTCCGAAAGTAACGTCCACCAAAATACTCATTATAGGTGGCCAAAAGATAATACAACTGCACACGATGTCTTGTATAAATGTTAGTTCGTTTACCACACGTATTCGTAAATACACAATTTGAGTAAATAATGAAACCGTTAATATAGTTAATAATAATACTCTATACAAAATTACTTTAAAACTCTTATAATAATTCTTCTCTCGTCCCAAACATTCAAATACTTCGTCTATCTCTTCTAAGTTTTGAATTATTAGCTGCATTCTCTTAAAACATAACGATTTGCAATCTTTAAATTTAAAACAAGACGATCCTGAATTACTAAATATCCTATAATATAGTACTACTGCTTTAGGGATATTTTTGAAAGTGATATACTTATTACTGGATAAAGAACGGATATAGTTGAAATAAAGATGTGATTATTGTATAAGGTATAAGCCATATGTCTTGATTACCCAAGAAACCTACCTTTCGATGATACCAACCAATAATTATCGAAGACGAAGCAATACATATAGACCAATACCTCATCATTTTGTACAAGTTTCTGACTAGAATATTTGTTTCCTTTAGTTCGCATGGGGCATTATCGTAATAAAACATAGCGACCCATAAAGAACATGCAATTAAGAGGTTAGGAATGATAAATAATTTATTCCTTGAATTTCCAACTGGATAATCAACTAGTCCCAATCCTAGCAGCCAGTTGAGGACCAAAACTGGATACATTGATTCCCTGATGTTTTGGGGACGCCACTTCATATTCGATACTTTTATCTATTGGTGGTCTATCAGGCACACCTAGAATTACAAAATTATAGTACGATACTTCTACTCTAGAGTCTAATTGCATTATGAATCAGAATGTAATGTGACACTATTATAATTTCTATATGTGTATATTATAAATATTTTATCTTTGCATTACATCATAGCATGGCAGTTTTGATTGCTAAAGGTGAAATATACCTTCAGTAAGTGGTTTCCATCTTGTACATTCAAATAATACTGATCGCATTGCAATGCGCAACATTAAAGAATCCGTATTTTGCTGACTATACGCAGAAAAAAGATCTTCCGTAAAATTTATAGGATGTTCTGTAAAAATCTGGACAACTTGACTTTTTAGTAGATATCACAAGAAGTTTAGTTGATGAACCAGTTTTCTTTACATTTCACGTAATTTTCAATCAAATCTACTGAATTCTAATCTTCCCATTCATTTCTAGATTTTACTGAAAGCTAGGTGAAATGTACAGAAAATGAGTAGATATAAACGGAACTTTTTGTAGAATCTACTAAAATTATTTCATTTTTTCCATAATATTCATAGGGAACGTACTATTTTTACGGATATTTTTTCTGCATGTAGTTTATCCTTATAAAAAAAATTCTTAATACCGCATTAAATCTGAAGATATCAATTTGATCAGCAACAGAATAATCCCAGTATGTAATATTTTTTCGTGTATTTCCCAGTGAGCACAAGACCATGAACGTCTCAAGAACGTCATTGGCACATTCCAATGACATATTTCGAACTGACATCAGACGTCTTAATAGCAGCCCCAGGATTTCCAAAAGACATATTCCAAAAGACGTATTAGGCATGTACCGAAGACGTCTTCAGGACATACTTAATTATTTCCCCACCGGTTATTGATCAAGATTCTCGTATCAATTGAATACCGCTCCAGCAAAAAGGATACCTTCGGAATTACAGTGTAAATAGATCGTCATGATTAAAGAAATCTGTCAATTTTGATTGCACTTAGAATTAGTACAAGTTTTCATGCATCCTATCTTGAAAACTACTTATCCGATCAATGACACACTCACGGTCACGCAACTTTAAAAATACAATTACTCTCTGGATCGATTGTCTGGGTATATAAATAAAGTAGGTCTGTAGAAAGGTGCTAGCCGCAGAATTATAATAAATTGTTCCTTTTAAAAGAATGATTTTCTAAGGGTTAATTATTAATTGTCTTGAATACTTTATATGATTTTTTCATATTTTATTTAGAAGGTTACATTGAAATGCAAACTCTATAAGGTTTTGTTTAAATGTTGGTGAAAATGTTTCGGAAAACTAAATAATTAATTCATCATTTTACGTAATACACTCAGATTTGTGAAATGTGAAAAAAATGATAAATATAAACAGCCTAAGTTAATTATTATTATCAAATCTTTCAAGAATGGATACCGATTGATGTGAATGATTTTAGAATCTCCTGGAAAATAATGTATCGATTAAGTTCCCTGAAACTAGCTACTCTTTCCATTTTGAATCAAAATTGAAAAATCCATTCAAGAATAAAATTTACGATTTAATTAAATTAAAGAGTAAATCAGCTTAATTATTATAATACTTTTTAACCAAAATTTACAATAATTAATTTAGTTTTTCATTTTGAGTGTTTCAGTAATTTAATTTAAATTTATTTAAATGAGCGTACCTTATTTTACAAGAGATGTTCATCCAAAAAAGAGCTACAAATTTATTCTGAATTATTTTTTGACAGGGTGCGCATTTCTTTTTATTCATCTCGAAAAAAAACGTAGAAAATAAACAAATTATGTTTTTTGAAAAACGACCCAATACAATAAAAAGTTTAATAACAAAATTGTTCTTTGTTTATAGGATGGCATTTTTTACATAAAAAAAACAAGATGAAAATACGTCTGTTTCATTATCAATGTATATTATGAAATGTAACAATACGAACTTATTGACATAATAAGTTTTCAAGGGTAGCTGAGAATAACAATTAGTGCAAAATAAGAAAAAAAATATTTACTTAATCATTAAAAATTAAATGTTAACATAATTTTGGAATATCTGTATAAGCAGTCCCATACTGAGGTACATAAATAAATATAATATACATTTAATATAATAGAGTTGAACATGATGTAAAAAGTACGCACTGTGGACAGAATCGAGTGCAAAGCACGAGATACGTGATGAGAATATATTCTTTAAGGCCAAAGGACAAGACAGGAAAAAGTGGCAGAGGACTTTTTTGTAAAACTTTTTTAAAGGAATAACTGTGTTTATTCAACTTTTTTCATATCTCGTCCTATTTTTGCAAAAATCGTGAAGTTTCATTTTTCAGAAAAAAAATTCTTACATCTTTCCAAGCCACGGGCGCAAGATAAACTCTGCTGAAATATATGCACCATATTAGTACCAACTGAAAAAAGTCAAGATAAAAAAAACTCTGCGGGTTTTGAAAAAATTAGTTTGGGAAATTTTCAGAAATTTTTCCATAGGATTTCAAAAGAGAACGAAAAATGTTTTTATAATCAGAAAAAAAATTAATAATGCATAAAAATCATATTAAATTGTGACATCGTAGCAATATAATGTGATAATTAGAATATATAAAAAATATAAAAATAGAATACCTTAAATAGTTCAAGAAGATTCCGTGAAAATTTCTTAATGCGTGAGTTCCATGTATTAAAATAGAAAAAAAAAGTTTGTAGGTAAAGCTAGAGAAACATATAATAGGTTAAGTTCTAAATACGTGAATAACGTAACCGAAGTGTAACCCGAAAGTTTAATATAGGAATAAGTAAAAAATTAATTTCATACGTGTAGAAAGATTTGTATGTTGGTATTTATGTAATGAAACTATTGTTTAAAATATGATAAAAGACAATGCTTTTTTTGTGAAGACGGAGCGGTGTGCCCTGCACGATTTAGAATCAAAAGTATTCAATCAAGTCAATTGCGACATACCAATATATGTATAATAATTAGAAATCCGGGCAATATTATTAAAAAATATTGGCCATCGATGTTCACTACATCGACATATGGTACTGGATCGCTAGCTACGGCCACCGGAAGTAGAAGAGGGGATAGAAAGAGAAGGAAAATCGAGAAAGTCAACCTGTCCTTTTCTAAAAAGCGCGGTTGGTCGATTGATCCTTTTCTATGAAAACAGATGGAAGATGAGTAGAACCAATCATCATCTTTATTAAAAGACAGGCCAGCATTCTCGATTTTCCCTCTCTTTCTATTCCCTATTACACTTCTGACGGCCTTAGCTAGCGGTCCAGTACTATATGTTGGTGGTTAGATGGCATTGAATGATAAAATTTTGTACAAAAAAAGGTTCGAAACTTTATTACTAAATAAAAATTAATAATTTGAAAAATCCGGACAAAAGCCCGGACAAAGTAAAAAATTCTGCAGGACAACTCACACAAGCTCTAAAATGAGGACATGTCCGGGGAAATCCGGACGGTTGGTCACCCTAGGGTTTCCTTTTTATAAATATGGGAAATAGTCATAATATGTGTGCCTGGTGGTGTACTAAGAGGGTCAACAAGACCACTGCACAGCGAATTAAGTTGAATAAATCACGGAATTTATGTGCTATCTGGGATGTTATAACTTCCTTAGAGTCGATACTAATCTTGACAAAATTGTTGAATTAGGGATAGAGAGACTCAACACTTTGGACTAAGGTAATGTTGTATACAGAATATCATTTCGTTGTGAAAAAGTTTACATTAGCCAATCGATACGTCGCCTGCGAATCAGATTCAAAGAACATAAGAATAACATTAGACTAGAATATTATATTAAACATATTAATCTTAATGGGTATAAACGTGCTTTTCCTGAAACAGTTTTTATTAAAAAATAAGGCACAACTTGCATGAATTTAGTTACTGATTTAGATTATCTAAGTATATCTTATAATAATATTGTTGAGTTTGTAACTAAATAACAGATTTTCTCTACGTTTATCTTAAACATGAATATTATTAATTTTAAGTAAATCGAACTTATAATTATAATAATCGAGAAAACTTAAAAAAAAAACTGTCATAAGAATAGTGCATTGGATTCGTTACTGACTTTGACCCTTCTTACACCTACGTATTGCTTTTCTATGTGTTGCATTGTAATTCTTAATGTTTGCGTCCACAAAGTTTCCCAGATGGAGACGGAGCATACGGCTCCATCTTCACAAACAACGTATTGCCTATTATCATAGTTTAAACAATAATGTAATTACATAAATACCAGCATGCAAACCTTTCTACAGGTATGAAATTAATTTTTTACTTATTCCTCTATATACATTTTTGGGTTACACTTCTCTTACATTATCCACGTATATCGAACCTAACCTATTATATGTTTCACTATATTGCTTCGATCTCACACTTTAATGTTTTTTATACAAATCTAATGAGGGAAATCAACTGTGATTCCGAAAAGTAATCGATTCGATTTTTGTATTAAAATACATTGTTACTGTCAGTCTGAAGGATGTATTTATTAGTTTCTCTTGCCTAAATTTATAAATTATTACATTTTTAAAGCTCTTTTAGTAGTGCATTAATTCAGATTGCTCAAGCAAAAAAAAAACAATTTTGATCAAACATCAACTTCGCACACCTCCAGAATGTAAGTTTTCCAAATTTGTTGATAAAGAGGTTTCGCGTCTTTCATGATGCCTTCATGTCATATCATATCCCAATGAAATGCTCACGTTTCACTAAAGTCTACTTTTTCAAAGTGCAACAGTATCGATTTTCTGACTGT
>CAKNWT010304894.1:0-10181 GCA_932066315.1 Andricus coriarius | reverse complement strand
CGGATCAGTTTAAAAGATATGTCGCACTTTCGGAAAAATTATATTTTGAACTGTCTCGAATTATTCCTAAAATTTTTTAAAATCTTTGAAAATTAAAAAAAATTGCCCTTAATCTTCTAAATTTTTTTCGACATTTGTAGCGATATTTCAAAATGGTTTAAAACCTTTCCAAATATTCTTTAAAAATTAATTTTTCAAAATAAAAATAAATAAATTCCCAGGATTCTCAAGAAATGTTTCTTATTTTCTTGAAGCCTTTTAAACTTCTTAAAAAGCTTTGAAAATTTGATCGAAATCTTCTAAAATTTACATTTTTAAAAAAATATTTGTAAATATTTTCAAATTTCAATTTATTTTTTTAACCATTTCCATAACTTTTAAACTTTCTAAATATCTTTTAAAATTATATAAATGTTTGCAAAACAATTCTTAAAATTCTGAAAAATTAAATATTTTCTTAAGATTAATTTTTGAAAATAAAAAATCAGTTCAAATTATCCCATGTATTTCAAGAAATTTTTTTTTATGATTGTGAAACTTTTGAAAATGCATAAAAGATTCAAAAATGTTATTTCAAAATATTAAAAAATGTACATTTTTTTCCTTAAAAATATGTTTACGTTTCAAATTAGTTCAGTATCTTTTTGAAACTTCTAAGTATGTTTTAAACTCACCACGAATTATTTTATAAAACTTTGTACTCTTGCTAATCGTAAAAATTTGATTTTAAAATCGTCTATATTCTTTTTAGAAATTTTAAGAAGTAATTAAAAATATTTTGAAAACTTTGTCTATTTCCTTTTAAAATTTATTTTTCAAAATGAAAAATCAGTTTAAATTTTCCCAGAAATTTCAAGAACTTTTTACCATCGTGAAACCTTTCAAAATCTTTAAGAAGCTTCAAAGTTTTCATTTTTAATTATTTAAAAATGTACGTTTTTTCTAATTTCCTTGAAATGTCTTCAAGTTTTTAATTAATTGTGAATCTTTTTAAAACTTCTAAATGTATGTGAAAGTTGACCAAATTTGGTATAAAACTTTGTAACCTTGATAAACTGAAAATTTTACTTTGAAATCGTCCATATTCTTTTTCGAAATTGTAAGAAATAATTTAAAATGTTTTGAAATCTTTGTCAATTTTCTCTTAGCATTTATTTAAAAAAATAAATAATCAGTTTAAATTTTCCCAGTAATTTTAAGAAATTTTCTTTTGAAACATTAAAAAATTCTGACAAAAAACTTATTTTTTTTAGTAATCTTCAAAAAGTTACACATATTTTGGATATCAAAGGGCTGGGTACCATTGTTCCATTGATTATTATTATTGAGTATATTATTTAGATAACCTTACATTTCTCATAATGCTGAAGTTTGCAGACTCTTTTTTTAAATAGCGAAGAAACAATTAAAGCTTCATACAATCATAAATACGAGTTTCGGGACAACAATAGTTTCAAATTGTTTCGAGTAATTTCGAGATGGTTCTTCACACCTGTGCCCCATTCCAAGGTATATTTTTATTCTACTTCTCTTTAGAATCTCTCTGCAGGTTTCTTTTGAAATAAAAATCATTCATTTTGAAATCTTTAATATTTATATTCACCTCTAATTTCTACAATTATGCAATATATTACACTTTTCCTTTTTACACATTAAATAAATCACCTTTGTACTCCTCTAATAGTATAGAAGATGCGAACGTTCCAAATCTCTTTAAACTAATTCAAAATGCGAGGAATTTCACCGTTTTTAATTGTCTGAAGAAATATTCATTTAGTATCCCTGGCGGACCGAATGAACGGAACGGATACGCTACAGCGTATCTTTATAGTATCCACATCGTATCCTCTCCATATCATGCAAAAAAAAACTCATTAAAAAGGGAAGATGAATATTTAACTTGTTAAAATTCGGATTCTACGTGAAATTTTGCGTTGGAAGCAATAATCATCCATAATCAAGCATCCATAATCGTTTAAGCAGTACTGCTTAAACGAATATGGATGCGCTTGAAGTCTCCTTCAGCCCACGTTGTCGATAAGTATTATATTTTTTTTAAAGTTTTTATCGTTGCAAGAAAAACTATTGCAATTACTCCGTGACCTTCTAACGCAAAATTTCATGTAGAATTCGAATTTCAACAAGTTAAATGTTCATCTTCCTTTTTTAATGAGTTTTTCTTCCATGATACGGAGAGGATACGATGTGGATACTATAAGGATACGCTGCAGCGTATCTGTTCCGTTCATTCGGTCCGCTAGGGATCTTTGTCTCATGCCAATTAAGATTTCAAAAATCACAAAAATTAGCCTTTTCAATAAAAAGCGACCTGATGGAACATTCGTTGACCTTGAATCTTGCTAACGTCGATTTATGATCATTCTTACGCAGGTCTTTCCAATCCGAGAGCTTCCTGGTGTCTTCTTGCTTTAAGCCTAAGTTCGGCGATGCTGCTGCTTTTTGAACGTGCAGCAGCGGCAGCTAAAGATGCTGCAAGACTTAGAGGATGAGGGTGAGAATGGGCGTGGCCGTGCGGATGCGTCGGGGGTGGAAGGCAAAAAAGGCCTCCAGCGGCCGCATAATGGAGAACTGCTGGGTCAAAAGCCGATCCTGCGGTCGTTGAATTTGGGTTTGTACCACTTTGCTGCATCGGGGGATGCAATCTTAAAGCTGGCAAATAGGGAGCCACTCTGCAGGGCTCGAGAGCCGTCGGAGGACTTCTTGGTGCTAAAACCATTCCACTTGCAACGCCTGCCAGACAAATTTTTAATAAAAATTAATTTATTGGTATGAAAATATCTATCACCCTCCATATTTAGTTTGAAAATTTGTGTTTCTGTTGATTACTGAACAATTATTTTGCGATGTTTCGTCAGCTTCGTTTGCTGACCTCTTCAGGCTTATAGGTTTAAATTAAAAAATCACGTTGGTCATTAAAAACTAGAAAGTTGAAAACGAATTCAACTAGTCTGTGATTGAAATTGACGTTTACATGTCGTCTGTGAGGTCAGCAAACCAAGCTGACGAAACGTCGCAAAATAATTGTGGATTTTTATTATTAACCCCAGTGATCAACAGAAAGACAAATCTTCAAAAGAAATTAATTTAGTTCGTTGAAAGGCTTTAAAATTCTTGTTTCAATATTATTGTGTGTGAAAATTTAGAGTACAGTATAGTGTACTCTATATAGTACTATAGTGTACTCTACTGGTCTGATACTATCTGTTTGTATACCGACGGATAGTATCGGACCAGTAACCGGGTGACTTATCAAAAATTAGCCTTGACTTTGAAAGATTATAGCGCTGCCCAAAATATTCGTTAAATTATTATACAAAAACTAAAAATGTTCATTTTTCTATGTTATAACAATTATAGTTATTTTATAAATTACCATTTTTGTAGAACACATCTTCGACAGAAACCCCTCTCTAACAATAAGAAATCACTATTTTAAATCAATTTTGTCAGAATAATTGTTAAATGGTTTTTTATTGTATTTTAACGACATCTAATATTAAATATTGATTGATCAATTAGATGACGAAACTGATTAAAAATAGACATTTTTTATAAATGGTGTGGCAGTGAGTGCCCAAGATGTACTCTCGAGAAACGGTGGTGACACAAAAAAGAACATAATTGTTATTTCACGTAAAAATGAATTTTTTGATACTTTTGTGATTTTCGAAAGCTTCTTTTTTGATTTTTCAACCTCATTTTTATAATAAATTTATTTTTTAGAATTTATAAAGAGTATCCCAGAATTGTCACGATTCATATAAAAAATGATTAGAGGTATAAATGTGCTCCTATATCAAAAGGTTTCTGCGAAATTTCAATTTTTATGGCCTGTACAATCATCAATTTTAGTTTATCTACAAAAAATAGAAATTTTTCTATAGATTTACCAAAAACGTAATGTAGGAAATACATTTATAGCCCTTATATATTCATCTGTGATTGAAAAATTAAAAAATCATGAAAACACCAATTATGATCGAAAAGTAAAAAATACATTTTTTGCCATTCGAATAACTATTGTTACTTTTTTAGTTGCTTTTGTATTTTAGATATATATGAAAAATATACGCGAAGAAAAATAATTATCGCTATCTGCATTCTTTGTTTATTTTTCACATCAATAATTTGATGGGTGCAAATAAGACTATTGCATCATTTGGTTATGACATTAAAAAGACGTAGAGGTTCATTTTTTATATTGTTCAGACAATGTAAAAAAGGAACGTCTACGTCTTTTTAATGTCAAAACCAAGTGATGGAATAGTCTTATTCGCACCCATCGAATTGTTCAAAGTTAAAAAAATCAAAATACACTTAATACTGAAGACTACCCAATTCAGAATTTCGGGCTTTTCAATTTGTTCATTCACAAAATTTTTAATCCACATATGAAAAAAGTTGCATTTTTTACTTAACCACAACCACGACCACGACTACAACTACAACCAGAATCACAAACACAACTACAATTACAACCACAATCACAACCACAACCGCAACTATAAACACAAACACAACCACAACCATAAATATAAAAAAAACGACCACCGCAACCAGAACCACAATCCCAACCAGAATCACAAACACAACCAAAATCATAATTACAACCGTAACCACAATCACAACCACGAAAAATTCCACCACCAAAACCACAAGAACAACTACAACCATAAACATAAACACAATCATAAACACAAACAAAACCACAACCTTAAACACAAACGCGACAACCACCACCACCAGAACAATACCCAGAAATACAATCACAACTAAAATCACTACCACAACCAAAACCGAAACCATAAAGACAACCATAACCACCACCATAACCACAGCCATAACCAAAACCACAAGAACAACCGTATCCATAAACGCAAATAAAACCACAACCACAAGCCCAACCACAAACACAACCAAAATGACCACCACAACCAAAACCACCAACAAAACCACAGCCATAACCAAAACCACAAGAACAACCACATCCGTAAACGCAAACAAAATCACAATCACAACCAAAAACATAAACACAAACATAACCAAAATCATTAGCACAAACACAATCAACACCACAAGCATCACCATAAACAAACACAAGCACAACCACAACCATAGACACAAACACAACCAAAACGACAACCATAAAGACAACCAAAACTACAACCATAAACAAAAATACAACCACCACACAGCCAAAAGCACAACCACAACCATAAACTCAAACAAAACCACCACCAAAATCACTAGCACAACCACAATCATAAACACAAACACAACCACCACCACAAACACAACCAAAATCACCACCACAACCATAAACACAGACACAACCACAATCACCACCAAAACCACAGCCATAACCAAAATCGATACCGTTTTTTTCCTCGCGTTTTGAATCGCCATATCAGTAAAAGTTATCTCTTAAATTGGATCCCTTTCTGTACCCAGTGGCAACAATATTTTTCTGAATACTTTTGTGTACCCCAAATTGACTATGAAATAGAACATTTGTAATCCCTTTAAAATTTGCACATTTCGCTGTTCTTATTTACTGTTTTTCGAATAATAAGGTTCAAAGCATTTAAAAAGACAGTATTAGTCTTTTTACGTTATCAAGATTGATTGCTACACATGTAGCTGTGATGGAAACCAATTTTTCAAATTTGTTATAATTATTTCATATTTTTTTAATTGATCGAATTTGAATAAAGCGAGAGTATCATGATGAAGTGATGTATTGTTATGCACAATACTACTAGATTTTGTAAATTTTATGCTTTTGAAGCGTCTTCTAGTGTGTTAGACGAAAATGGTGTTTTTAATTGATTTCAGGTTACGTTTGACAGCTTCGAATAGCTTTGAAAGGGATCGAAATCTAAATATTTTCGCTGCCTAATCTGGGATTCAAAAAAGCAGGACAGAAACGGCATTCCTAGGTATTGAAATATTTAATACCTTCGAATGGAAGCCTTCTTATCGGGCACAACCACAAGCACAACCACAACCATAAACACAAACACAACCAAAACAATAAACACAAACAAAATCACCATCACAACCACAAGCATAACCAAACAGAAACACAAGCACAACCACAACCATAAGCACAAACATAACCAAAACCACAACCACCACCAAAACCACAACAAAAACCACAAGCACAAGCACAACGATAAACACAAACGCAACCAAAACCACAAACATAAACACAACCAAACCCTCAACCATTAACAAAAACACAACCACCACCGCAAGCACAAGAAGAACCACAACCATAAACTCAAACACAACCACAATCACCACCAAAACCACAAGCACAACCATACATAAACACAAACACAACCACCATAAAAACAACAACCACAACCAAAGCACAAGCTCAACCATAAACACAAACACAACACAAACCCAACCACAAACATAAA
This sequence comes from Andricus coriarius, assembly GCA_932066315.1. Classification (NCBI taxonomy): domain Eukaryota; kingdom Metazoa; phylum Arthropoda; class Insecta; order Hymenoptera; family Cynipidae; genus Andricus; species Andricus coriarius. Next base: position 3,732 of record CAKNWT010304894.1, on the reverse strand, counting down.
CGCAACCACCATAAAAACCACAACAACAGCCAAAAGCACAACCTCCATCATAAACACAAACACAACCACAAACACAACCACAAACCCAACCACAAAAATAACCACAGTCACAACCGGTAGCAATTTGATAATCAGAACCATATAATAATAATAATCTCATATGAGGTTGCACAGAAATAGCGATTGTGCAGAAACAAACTTTAGACAGCGAAAATCATTGAATTCCCTTGATATCTCTAAAACCGCTTGAAATTTCATTGACATCCATGAAAATCCTTTGGAATCTCCTGGAATCTCTTAAAATTTGTAAAATTTCCTAACATTTTTAAATTACACGGAGGTACAATAAATACCTTAAATCTGACAAAATTCCTGAAAATTTTCTGAACTCCTAAAAAATTATTTAATGTCCCTTACAATTTAAAAATTTTGATGAAATTCTTTCGAAATCCTTAAAATCTTGGAATTGTTGAAATCCGTAGAAATCTTGAGAGATAAAATTTAATTTATTCCCGAAAGTTCTCAATAAATTAAATTTATGTCTCAAATTTTTTTAGAAATCCGTTATGATCCCTTGAAATTGGTGTAATCCTCTAAAATCTTTGAAATACTTGGAGGTAATATAAAATCTCTGAAACGTGGTGAAATTTTCTTTAATTCCTTGAAATCATTGCAAATTCTACAAAATTCTTTAAAATCCCTTGTTATCTTTGGAAATCATAAAGATCGATTAAAATAAGTAGAAATCATTTGAAATCCCTTCAATTTTTTTTAACTTCTGAAATTCTTTGAAATCTTTTGAAATAACTAAAAATATTCAAAATCCTTTGACATTCTTTTTTAATCCTGTATATCCAATGAAATTTTTGAAGTCGGTAGAAATCCCTTGAAATAAAATTTAATTTATTCCCTAAAGTTCTCTAGAAATCCCTTAAAATACCTCAAAATCTCTTGAAATCTTTGAAATCGTAAAAATCGATTAAAATAAGCAAAAATAATTTTGAACTCCTTGAATATCATCGGAAATTCAATAAAATCCTTTAAATCTTGTGAAATTCCTTAAAATATTTGTAAATCTCTTAAAATATTTAAAATCGCTAAAAAAAACCTTGAAATTTCATTCTCTACAATTTAGTTCTCTATAAATCCCTTAACATATTTGGAAATCATAAATAATTCTTTAAAATCCCTTGAAATTTTTGGAAATAGTAAAAATCGATTAATATAAGTAGAAATAATTTAAACTTCCTTGAACATATATTAAATTTGAATTATTCATTAAAGTTATCTCAAAAATATCTTTGAATAAGATCCTTTAAATCTTGTGAAATTCCTTGAAATATTTTTAAATCTCTTAAAATCTTCGAACTCACTAGGTATGCATCGAAATTTCATCTTCAAGAATTTAGTTCTCTAGAAATCCCTTAAAATCTTTGGAAATCCCCAAAAAAGTTCTTTGAAGTCCCTCAGAATTTTTGAAATTTGCTGATATTCTTTCAAAAACCTTAAAATCCTGAAATTGTTGAAATCCGTAAAAAAAACCCTTGAAATAAAATTTAATTTATTTCCTTAAGTTCTCTAGAAATTAATTGAAATCCCTTAGAATATCTTGACAAGAAAATAAATTAAAATGATGGCTTAAAGTTTTCTAGAAATCCCATGAAATCCCCTGAAATTTGTGAAATACCCTAAAATCTTCGAAATACTTGGAGGTCCTATAAAGTCCCTTAAATATTATGAGATTCTCTCAAACTCCTTAAATTCTTATGAAATCTTACAAAATTCTTTAAAGCCTCTTGAAATCTTTGGAAAATTATAAAATTTGGAAATTCGTTGAATACAAAAAATTTGAAGTACTCATTGAAGTTCTCTAAAAAATACCGTTCAAATCCCTAGTTATCTTTCAAATCTCTTGAAATATTTAGAGATTTATTAAAATTTGTAATCTTGTGAAATTTCTTGAAATATTTTTAAACCCATCAAAATCTATAGAATTAGACAATTTTTTAATCTAAATTATTTTAGTTAATTAATTAACGTTTAAAATTCTTGTTTAAATATCAACGTGTATCAATATTAACAGTAGTAAATTAGCCTTGACTTTGAAAGATGATAGCGCTATCTAGAATACAGATACAAATATTAAAAAAAAACAGTTCGAAAGCTTATTAAATTCTTCGTTAAATGAGCTGTAGTTCAAATAATTTGATCCTATGGGCATTGAAGTATTGTGTGAGAAAGACAAAAATAAAATTCCGATTGTTAAGAAATGTACTTGAACTTCAACTCTCAAATGATTTCAGAGAATTTGTATTAAAAATAAACAAAGAATACTGATAGCGTTAATTATTTTCCCTTGTACATATTTGTCCTATATATCTTAAATACAAAAGTAACTAAACAAAATAATGATAGTTACTATGGTTCTCTGACAAATCCTTTTATTTTTATTTTTCAGGCGTTCGTAATTTCGACCGGCATGGGAAATCGAAAGGCCTGGGTTCGAATCTCAGCGTAGTAATCGTGATTAAATTTTTTTTTAAATGTTTTTAATAAATATCTTGAAAATAGGCTGGGAAATATACCTTTGTGTAATTGACTTTCATGTTTTCGACACTTGGCTCGACGATTTTGAAACCAGACTTGAACACGAGCTTCGCTCAGGCCGAGTCGTTGGCTAAGTTCTTCCCTCATGAAGGCATCGGGATAGTGGGTCTCGTCAAAAAGCCTTTCCAACTCCGCGAGTTGTTCCAAAGTAAAATTTGTCCTGGAGCGTCTTTGTTTGCCGTTTCCGGTTCCGGTTCCTCGACAATTAGAGCCTAAGATGAGAATTAAATGGGAATTTGATTAGAGCTGAATTTAAGAAAAAATTGAGCTGATTTTAAGTAAAAAGTGTCTGAATTTAAGATCCAATACTGAAATTCAGATGAGGTCTTAAATTCAGACAAACTTTGCTTAAATCCAGAAAAAATTTGAGGAATTTAAGTAAAGACAATTTTAAGATGTAAAGAATGTAAGCGTTTACAGTGAAAAATAATACTTAAAAATGTTATACGTTAAATTTAGAATTGTACTTAAATTCTGATATGAACTTAAATTCAGTAAAAAAGTGTCTTTTTTTAATTTAAGACTCTGTACTGAAATTCAGATTAGGTCTTAAATTTTAATAAATTTTGCTTAAACCTAGACAAAGCGGAATATAATCCAAATCAATTGTATGTTTAAAAAATATCGATTATTCTTTCATTATAGGACTTCTCTCAACTAATTAGTTGAATTTTTAACAAAAAAAGGTTTGAATTTTATATAAAAAGCAGCTGAATTCCACCAAAAAATACGAATTTTAAACAAAATAACAATTAACGTAATTATTGAAACAAATAAATTTAATTTTAAACTAAAAAAGATCAATTTTCCAAAAAAAAAGGAATGTTTAATTTTCAACAAAATAGATAAATTTTCAATCCAAACGATGATTCTTCAACCAAAAAATAAATAAATTTTTAACAAAATGATTCAACTTTCAACAAAGTAGTTGAATTTTTACCAAAAAAAAGATGAATTTGTTTACAAAATAGATGAATTTACAACTAAAATGATTTTAATTTTCTATTAAAAAAGACGTATTTCTAATAAAATATTAAATTTTTTACCAAAAATATATATCTTCTACCGAAAAAACAGTTTTTTACAAATATTTTTTAATTTTTATTCAAGTGGTTGAATTTTCAA
>CAKNWT010304893.1:285-13561 GCA_932066315.1 Andricus coriarius | reverse complement strand
ATGAGGGATTTGAATCACAGTTTTTGATTTGCGCGCTTAAACTCGGCGCATTTTCAGCGCATCTGAGAATAAAAATTGGTGCAAAATAAGGAGAAAATATTAAAGTCATCATAAAAAATAAAAATTGTACATTATTTTGCAATATCTGAATAAGCAGTACCAGAACGAGGTACTGAAATAAATATAATATACATTAGATATAATAGTGTTGAACATAATGTAGAAAAGTTCACATTTTGGACAAAATCGAGTGCGAAGCACGAGATACGTGATAAGAATGTATTCGCTAAAGCCGAAGGAGCTTTAACAAAAGAGAATTCACAATCATCAAATTACAGTTGTTGACGTTTTGACCTTTAATTTTAAAAGGTCTGTGCACAAATGTGTGGAAAATACAAAGACCGAGCGCATAGCGCGAGGTAAATACACCATCAAGCGCGAAGCGCGAGATGAATATATTCTCGAGCGCGCAGCGCGAGAACCAACAGTTGCGCGCCCTAGGCGCGCTCAAACTTGCGAGCGAAGCGAGCTGCGCGCAATGAGCATGTGCCCGCGCAGCGGGCATATTTTTTCTCATAGCTTGTGTCGTCCAAAAATTTAATTTTTTTTATTTTTAATGTTGTTTTTACGAATAAAACAAAAACTAAGAATCCTATCGAAAAGTAATTTGTAACAAATTTGTAGATCTTTTTTAGGTGCACGACTTTTATCTCTTCACCTTTTTTTTATATCTTGCATAGCTTGACAGAAAAATGGAGTTTTTGATTTTTTATTATTTTTAGTGCAATCAAAATTTGAATTTTTGATTTTTCGAAAAAATTCTAAAAGTTCTTATGATAATCCTGTACGGCTCTCGAAAATAAACGTTTTTCTCCTCATGACTTTTTTTTTATATCGTGCGTTGTTCGGCTTAAAATGTTAATTCTCGTTTGTTTTTTTGGATTTTGAAAATGCTATAACTCTGATAATTTTGATTTTATTGAAAAATGTCATTGGAATAAATGGTTTGTCCTTTTGCGTACTACTAATAACCGTACATAGAATTTTCAAATCTTGAAAAAAAGTGTTCTCAAAAATTTTCAAAATGTGCTCACTTTTTGAATTTTCATCCAAACTATCTGGTTAACGAACTCGACCTTCATTTTTGGACCCTTAAAAAGTTTATCAAAGGCTGACTCGATTCGACAAATCCTTCGAAAGTTAGCGTGGCTACAACATTCAGGTAACAATACATACAGACAGACATACAGACAGACATACAGACAGACATACAGACATACATACAGACAGACATACAGACAGACAGACAGACACCGACAAAATTTTATGATTTTCGGAATCTGTGAGTGCCGAAACGTAAAGATCCGTTAAAAACCAGAGATAGAAAATTTGGAAGATTACATTACACTCTCATGAATGAGAATGTAAAAATATTCAAAATAAAATATATTGAGAAACTTTTTTTATAAAGTGCCGCATTGAAATTTTTATAATAAACTTTAAAAAGCAATTTCAAATATTCTAAAACTTGGCGGGATAATGATTATCATACCATCGATCTCCAATACCCGCAGCAATTTTTAAAAATCATTTGACCTATACATTGAATCCCGCTAACTTTGATATTCTTTAAAATGGCTTTTTAAAATTTATTTTTAAAATTTTTACAGGGCACTTTATGAAATAGAAGAATTTTGTTTAAAATATTTTTTCCAAATCACTTGGCCACCTGTGATTTCAAAAACGTATGTAAGTAAATCTGCTAAGTTGTACTAGGTAGACGTTTTGCATCGCAGATGTTTTTGGTGCGATCTAATATATCTTTAACTTATATATATATATATATATATATATATATGTATGTATGTATATATATAACTATATTTTATAAATCAATCCCGATTTAATACAAATCGGTTATATATGATCGAAGCTATTGCTGAAAGAAATTCAGAGAAGTGAATTAATGCAATAAAAAAGTATATGTATAACGATTTATATCATTTTCGACGTCACTCATATATTCTACGAACAATGTTTTATAAATTGTTGTATTAAATACGACATATATGAATTAACCGCTCGCATACTATCATAGATTCACTACCACATGCGTATACCTTGATGAACTACATACATAATTTATAATCTTCTTTTAATCGATAAATGAGCGAATGAGAACGTAACTCTTTGCAATGTTAATGTCAACTTTTTTTTCTTATTTGAGTGAAATTCATTTAGTTAAATAAATATAGTTTCACTGCAATCAAAGCTAACGACATGATTGATGAGATTTTTATCTTGCAACCGGAAATTTTTTGAAATTTCTCTATTCTAGGAAAATGTGAGATTTGTATCGACTTTTAATTAGAGACTGTTGACTTCGTTCTATGGAGGAAAAGACCTCTCGTGTTTGCTGATTGGAGAGTTCCGGATATCTATTTATCATTCATGAATTAAACTGATCCTACGATTTTTGACACTTTATATTCGATCTTTCAGGAAACTATATCAAAATATGAAATAAAGATTGTATTGATTTTATAAGCTTGTTAGTAAAATTAATATCTCATTTTGATATATAGATTAGAATTAGATAAATTAATAATAGATAATGCAACTATAACGTTTTTATTTTGCTAGTGGAGCAAAATGACGTTTCATGTAATTTAAAATAAAAAAGTATAAAGAAAAACCGAAAATTTTTTTCTTCTGTGAAAAAAATGATCGTTTGTCCTCTTTTCTATAGCCGATTTCAAAATTAAGAAGAATAAGTTGCCAGAAAATGTGGAGTAATAATAATCTGGTAATTAAAAATATTTTCTTCTTTTGAATAGGGGAGGGTGGTACGCGGATACCAGTACATACTGGATAATTCATATTTTTTACATTCTCATTCATGAGAGTGCAATGTAATCGTCCAAATTTTCGATCTCTGGTTTTTAACGGATCTTTACGTTTCGGCACTCATAGAGTCTGAAAATCATAAAATTTTGTCGGTGTCTGTATGTATGTATGTATGTATGAATGTATGTATGTATGTATGGCTGCCTGTATGTCTGTATGTCTGTATGACTGTCTGTATGTATGCATGTATGGCTGTCTGTCTGTCTGTATGCCTGTATGACTGTATGTCTATCTGTCTGTATGTCTGTCTGTCTGTATGTCTATGTGTATGTCTGTGTGTATGTCTGTCTGTATGACTGTGTGTATGTCTGTGTGTATGTCTGTCTGTATGAATGGTTACCTGAATGTTGTAGCCACGCTAACTTTTGAAGCATTTGTCGAATCGAGTCAGCCTTTGATAAACTGTTTAAGGGTCCCAAAATGAAGGTTAAGTGCGATAACCAGATATTTTGGATGAAAATTCAAAAAGTGAGCACATTTTGAAAATTTTTGAGACCACTTTTTTTTAAGAATTGAAAATTCTATGTACGATTATTAGTAGTGCGCAAAAAGACAAACCATTTATCCTTATGACATTTTTCGATAAAATCAAAATTATCAGAGTCATAGCATTTTCAAAATCCAAAAAAACAAACGATAAAACTCCATTTTTCGGTCAAACAATGCAGGATACAAAAAAAAAAAAGAAAATAAAAGTCGTGCACCTAGAAAAGACCTACAAATTTTTTATGAATTACTTTTTGATAGGATTCGTAGTTTTTGTTTTATTCGTGAAAACAACATTAAAAATAAAAAAATTCAATTTTTGGAAAAACTACACAAGCTATGAGAAAAAATAAATAGACTGAAGTTGCTTACCCAAAAAAACAGCTCAAAATTGTTTCAAAAGCAATCATCTGAATAACCTAGCTGTTAGGCGCGAAGCGCCACACTGTTAGAAATGTTTGCAATTTTAGTATACCTGGGCATATTAAATTTCCTATATGTTTACTAAATTCATTACACTTTGGAATTTTAGTATACTCACGTATACTAAATTTCTTTTATAAAGTTATATGTATACTCAATTTATTAAGTGTACAGTAAGTTTCTTTCACGTATATGAGTTTCTAAGTTTCTGTATACTAAAATTCATATGCGTGCTTACTATATTCAGCTGCGCAAGCGCGTTTTGATTTACGCGAGTTGGGCAACGTGGCCGGTGGCATTTGTTTGAGTTCTTTGTAATGCTAAAAGTTTCGGCTTCTTTCTGAGATGATATGCGAAGTTTTCCCTTTAAAAGGTATGTTTAATTTATTAACGTAAATGCAGCTTAACCATATGATTATTTGAAAATTGAAACATTGTTTTTTAATTTCATTTTTCATCTCATTATTTTCACAGATGGTGAAGACGGAACCCACGCGAAACGTAACGCGTATACTGAATTTAGTTTATGCGTATACTAAATTTCGTATACATGTATGCTGAATTTAGAATACGCATATACTATATTTCATGTACGTGCATACTAATTCAGTATATGCATATACTGAATTTACTGTACGCTGGCATACTAAATTTAATTTCATGTTGTGCATTCTTGCTTCCATTACATGCATACTAAATCTAGTACAGATTTTTCTAACAGTGCAGTATCGCAATGAGAATGTAATCGTCAATGCCGTAGGTGATTTGAGAATCCTCTTTAAAGTCAAATTGAAAGAAAACATGTTTAGTTTCACTTTATGATTGTAGTTTATGAGGGGTTTGAATCACAGTTATTGATTTGCGCGCTCAAACTGGGCGCATTTTCAGGACAGCTAAGAATAAAAATTAGTGCAAAGTAAGAAGAAAATATTAATGACATCATGAAAAATAAAAATTGTACATAATTTTGCAATTTCTGAATATGCATTACCAGATCGAGGTACAGAAGTAAATATACATTAGATATAATAGTGTTGAACGCAATGTAGAAAAGTTCACATTTTTTACAAAATCGAGTGTGGAGCACGATATGCATGATAAGAATGTGTTCGTTAAAGCCGAAGGAGCTTCAACAAAAGAGAATTCACAATCATCAAATTACAGTTGTTAACGCCCTGACCTTTTAATTTTAAAAGGTCTGTGCAGAAATGTGTGGAAAATACAAAGACCAAGCGCGTATATATATTCTCGAGCGTGAAGCGCGAGAACCCACAGTCGCGCGCCCTAGGCGCGCTCAAACTTGCGAGCCGCGCGCACAGCGCGCAATGAGAAATTCATATAGTAGGAATGAGATTAATGAATTTTTATCTTTTTTGATGAGAAGTAATTTGATTATGTTTCGCATTATATTCGTATTATCCAGTATATAATGGTATTTAGTATGTACCAGCCTCTCTTATGAAAAAATAATGTTTAATTAAAAAAAGAAATAGACGAATTTTGAGAAGTTTCTTGTTTTTGCTTTATGAAAGAAAATTCACCTTGTTTCCTTTGGTAAAGAAACTGAATACAATTTTATTGCTTATTTAAGATTTTGCTTCTTCATAGAGAAAGATTTGTAGTTTAAACTATTTCAAATATTTAAAAAATGTTTTAATTAAACGTTCCTTAGTTGATAAATGTCTAAGCAACTTTCCGGATGTGTGTGTTGTGTGTGTGGATGTTGGCCTTTTTTGTGAAAATCATTGCTTGAAGACGGTTGCAGCTAAATATAGGAAATTTGGAGGGCATTAATAATATTTAAAAAATGGGGGTTTTAATGGTAAAAATGTTTACATTAAAATAATTCGAAGTAGGTTGAAGAATATAAAGGACTTCTCAGTTCGAGACGAGTCGATTGACCTATGATGTACATATTAATACATTTTATTGAAGAGTGGGTAAGTTATCGTAATTTATAATACATTGAACAATCGGTCCTTTACCTATACGTTACCTGCACATTTTTCATTGTTGATAAAAATTATTAAAAGCGAAACAAAAAAAAAGCAACAAAAAGAAATAAAACAACAAAAGCATACGCGCGCAGCTAGGGTGCTTCGCAGTCGATTAAAATATTCCAAAAAAATACGAAATTTTCTTTATTATGTTTAACTCTATTATATTAATAGTATATTATGCACCTAGGGGGAGAAAAAGTGTTTCTCCCCCTTGGTGCATACGATATTTTTTATAAAAAATGGATGATTTCAGACATTTCTCGAAATACAGTCATGATTTTAGTCCATATTAGATTTTGAATAAAGAAGCATGAAATTTATGTTAACTTATTCCAAATTATCAAAAATTCAATAACAAAATTGCCGGGAATTTTTGGTAATTTACGGTAACTTTAGAGGTGATTTATGGTAACTCACCATAAATTTCCCAAAAATTCAATTCTCGGTCATTTATGGTAATTTCATAGGTCAATGTGGTAACTTACCATAAATTACTCAATATTCATTTTTAAAAATGTTCATATCTTTCCGGAAATGTATGGAAATTTTCGGTCACTTATCGTAATTTTACTGGAGAATATGGAAAATTCACATAAAGTACCCAATATTCATTTTTAAAAATTTCCATAAATTTCTGGATATTTATACAATTTTTCCGTCATTTACGATAATTTTACCGATAAATATGGTAAATTACCATGAATTACCCAAAATTCATTTTAAACAATTTTCACAAATTTTCGGAAATTTATGCAATTTTTCGGTCACTTATGGTAATTTTACCGGTAAATATGGCAAATTACCATAAATTACTCAAAATTCATTTTTAAACATTTCTATACATTTTTGGTAATTTATACCATTTTTCCGTCATTTATGGCAATTTTACCGATAAATATTGTAAATTACCATGAATGACCCAAAATCCATTTTTAACAATTTCCACAAATTTCCGTAAATTTATGCAATTTTTCGGTCACTTATGGTAATTTTACCGGTAAATATGGTAACTTACCATAAATTACTCAAAATTCATTTTTAAACATTTCTATAAATTTCCGGAAATTTATGAAATTTTTTGTTAGTTTATGATAATTTACGGTAATTTGATCACTTATATATCATAATTTTCCATAAATAACCGCAAAATTCTATTATCTGCAACCAAAATTTCCTCACAGTTTTTACGGTAAGTGGGCTGATAATAGTAAAATGCGAGCTCATAGACGTATGATTTTCATTATTCACCTCTGACGTCACTTTTCAGTCCCTAGGGAGTAAAAATTAGAGCTTTAGCCCCGCTTCATAGGCGTCGAAAAGGGCTGAAATCATGCACGTGTCATAAAAATGTATATTGTATTAATTTCCGTACCTCAGTCCGGGACTGCTTATTCAGATATTGCAAAATAAATTACAAATTTTATTTTTCTTGATTATTTTATTATTTGTTCCTTATTCTGTATTAATATGTATTCGCAGATACCCTGAAAAATGTATAATTTCAATCAATGTATATTATCACAATTCATAATATTCATTAATATTGAAAAAAGACATATTTCTATATATTTGTTTTTATAAATTTAAAAAGGTACACGTCTTATCAAAAAATCGTCGAAAGTAAATGTTGTAGATCTAATTTAGCCGAATAATTTGGTTAATAAACATTTTATTGTATCATTTATAACAAATTTGCAGATGTTTTTTAAATAAATAACTTTTGTTCATTTTTTTTTGTTATCGTGTGTCGTTTTTCAAAAAATTTTATTTCTTTATTTTTAGTCTCATTTTTTCCGATTAAAACAAAAACTGCGTGCTCTATCGAAAAATAATTTGTAATAGATTTGTAGATCTTTTTTGGATGAATAACTTTTGTTCAATCATTTTTTTCGTATGTTATGTCGTTTTTCCAAAAATTTAATTTCTTATTTTTGAATGTTATTTTTTACGCTTAAAACAAAAACTACGCGTCTTATTAAAAAATGGTGAACGAACACGACCTTTCTTCTTGGTCCCTAAAAACGTGTGCTAAAGCGTAATCCAATATGATTAGCGTTTTGAAAGTTATCCGGTATAGACGACAATAACGACAATAACGACGGCAACGACGACAACAGACAGATAGACATTATCGTAAAACCATCTTTTTCTGATTCTCTTTCTGGGTCTCGTAACGTTGAGATTTAAAGAAATCCACGATAGGCTGCAGTTTTCACATACAGCTAATACCTTTTCATTATGAGAATGTAAAATTGCATTAGTTACTTTAAAGAACATAATTTTGTGAGAACAAAATTCTAGGTCACATCCAATTACGTTTTACTTTTTACTCGGAATTCTTTACATTGATTTTTATTAAAATAAGGAAAAAGGTTTCGCTACGATTGAATGTATGTGAAAATGAAATAAAACCGAGGGTAAAATTCTAAAATTTGATAATGGCGAGCTCTTAATTATTCTTGACAGAAGGGGGTGAAGTGTATTCAGGTAAATTTGTGTAAACGTGGTAGCTATGAAATGGCTCGAACCAGTGGTTATTCGCACGTGAAAAACATGTTTTCTTTTTTCAAGCCACTGGAAGACGTGTCCATCGATCGGTACACATATGTCTGCCATATATTAAGTACAACCAGTACCTTGTGTGTATTTGTGTATGTGTCACACGAACGTGCGCATAGCTGTGCAATACGCGCAGCTCTTTACGGTTTACGTTACGACCTTTACCTCTAGCAGGAACTCGTGTCTCATGAACTTATTGAATTGCGGAGTCAGCAGGATATCTTGCAAATCGATATAATGTGCGACAGAAAAAAAATTAATTGTATATGATCCTTTATGCATTTACAGATTTAAATGATGTATATTAGATAATTAACTATATATGTGCAGTAGTGTGATTAAAAAAAAATTATTTTCGAATCTGAATACGCATACTAGCCTAAGTTGTCCCAAAATCGGTTACTCCCCCCCCCCCCCATTCCCATGGCAGTGTGACGTACTTTTTGAACAGTCCTTAATGTATATGGTGCATATATTATCTATGAAATATATAGTAATAAATAATATTACATACTTTTAAAGTTTCATTTACTCTGATTTTGAAATGAAAATCGATTCTAAACAACAGATGCACATTAGGCTGATTGATTTTAAAAGGCAAAAAAATGATTTGCGAATTTGAACACGCACACCTTTTTAGTCGACAAATTAAGAAAAAAATAAAAATCGGATATGACTTAGAGGTCGCCTTTTTGAGTTTCATATTTTTTTTATTGATTTCTTGTTGCTTTTATTTTCTGGATATCTTGAAAAAGCTCGTATTAAATTTTTAACATATAAAATTATCGCCTCTTATATTAACATCATTGTAAATAATTTTTGAAATTGTTCACACTCATTTGTAAGGAAAATAATAATTTTTTCTTGTTGCACATTTTTCTACAATACAATAAGTAGCTTTGTTTAATTTACTTATTATATTCGGTAATTGGAACACTGTATGTCACTGTATGAAAATGAGTTTAAAATGTTCATTAAATGAAGGCTGTCACGGCATAACCTTGTAAGTGCTATTTTTTTGAAAACACGTTGTATTGACTTAAAAATTCTCTAAAATTCTATCGGACATTGTGGTGAAAGGATATATCTAAATTTGAACCAGAAGTGGGGTTTTATCTCAATAAACTGTAATAAATAATACGAAAATTTAAATCTTTGTAATCAATTATATTCTGTTGTTGTACTAAATAGTTACAAAATAAATAAACTAAATGTTTTGTATAATAATAGCACTCTAGGATTGCAAAATCCATTTTTTTAAAGAAACGATTTTTTCAATTTAATTTGTCACTTTTCGGCCTTCTATTTGTCTCGTAATGCGTTTATAATAATGTTTCAGGCATATGTTTTATGCTAATTGGGATCTAAAATTTGTTTTAAAAATCCATGTGCTTAGGGGCTATTTAAGTATTACGTAAGCATTTTGAGAGGTAGGGGGGTCTAAGTAGATGTTTATTGTTGTATATTCGTGATGCGAAAATATATTTACAATGGGGGGGGGGGGAGGTTCAAGAATAGGGACAATTCTGCTTACGTAATACTTGAACGGCCCCTTACACGGTTTCGACAGCAGTCGATTTTTGACGATCTGTATCTTTAAAAATATAAACTTTTTCAAAATTTAGTTTATTGACATCTCTAGAGCTCCATCAAATTTCGAATGTACTTGCCCATTTTTTTGAGAATTTGAATTTTTAAAAGGTTTTTTCTCTATCCTGAAAAATTTGTCCCCAATGACTTACATGCTTTTGCCGTAATGTAAAAGGTGTTAATTCTATACCTATACAAAATTGATGACTTGCATTTTCAGCACATTGAAAAAATAAAAACAACAAACAATTGTTTTTTACTTTGTTGACTTAAAAGGTACAACTTAGGCTAGTGTGCGTGTTCAAATACGAAAATCATTTTTTTTGCCCTAAAAGATCAATCAGCTTACTGTGCTCCTTTCATTTCAAAGTCAGAGTGAATGAAAGATTTAAATGACGTAATATTAATTATTACCAGATTTCATAGATATATATTTGTACCATACATATTAGTGGCCGTTCAAAAACTACGTCATACGGCCAGTAGGGAGGGAGTAGGTTTTGTGACGATTTGTGACATATGTGAGGAGGGGTTAACAAAGAATGGAACATCAAACATGGAAAATATAAAAGTCAATAACATTTTTGTAAAATGTTTTGAAAAAATGAGAATTGTAGTGATTTTATTTTACAAGTAAAGCATCTAAATACAGACATCACACTCTTTCGCCTAATCTCCTCTTTATCATTTTTTTTAAAGAATTCTTCTTTTTCCCCTGTTTTCAAGAAACTTCGCCTTTTTATCGTTTCCTCGCTTAAATTCGAACTAAATTAACAGAACCCAATGAGAAAGTCTAACTATTTTTAGCTAAATGTTCATTTTTTGTTGTTGAAAAGTCTACTATTATATTTTTGGTAAAGAATTCATCACTTTTAGTTAAAAATTCTACTATTTGGAGGGAGATTGAACTATTTTATTGGAAATCATTTTTTTTTAAATTAATTTTCTATTCTTGCTTGAAAATCGATCGTGTTTAATTGAAAATGAAACTATAAATTTCTCACTGGCAATTCATCTTTTTTGGTTGAAAATTCAACTATTTGATTGCAGAGTGAACTATTTTGTTGAAAATTCGTTCTTTTCAGGTTGAAAATTTATTTTTTAAATTGAATATTAACCTATTTTATTATTTGTGGAAAATCGATCATTAATAGTTGAAATCTCAACGACTTGGTTGAAAATTTATTTATTTTGTTGAAAATGCTTTTTTTTTTGTTCAAAATTCATCTTTCCACTGCAAATTTCACTATTCCATTTTTGATTACAAATTGATCGTTTTTCGTTAAAAATTAAACTATTGGATTGCAGAAAGTTTGTTTTAAGGCTTAAAATTCAACTATTTTGTTGAAAATTCGTCTTTTTGGGTTGAAATTTCTATTATTTTCATAGACAATTATTTTATTTGTTTCACAATGAACTTTTGCGTTAAAAATAAACTTTTGGTAGAACCGTTCTTGGTTGAAAATTCATCTTTTTGGTTTGAAAATTTAACCATGTTCTGCAAAATTCGTCGTTTTGGGTTGAAGATTCGACTATTTGGTTAAAAATGCAACTGTTTGTGATTGAAGATGATTCTTTTTTGTTTGAAAATTTAATCATTTGATCGAAAGCTCATCTTTTAAGGATGAAAATCCAACTATTTGGTTAATAAATTCGTCTCTTTTGCTTGAAAGTTCAACTATTTGTTTGTAAGTGCAACTGTTTGGTCTAAAATTAATTTGTTTGTTTTTTTGTTGAAAGTTCAACTATATGATTGGAAAAACAATTTTCTTGTTTGAAAATTGAAGAGTGGAAAGGCAAAATGAGGTAATAATCAGTTTTCCGAAAATGGGGTGTTTTCTAGAAAATTCTCCCCTAAAAATTATTGACACGCTTTTGAATAGGAAAATTTCATGCAGTCAATTTCAATGTAAAAGAATGATTATCAAACCCGTTAGTCTTCTTTTACGCCCGTGAAGTATTAATATATTACTACTCGAGATGGTTATCTCTAAATCTCATTTTAATACCTAAATGAGCTCGGAAATTATGTCTTGATTTTACAATATTATGTAGCTATACATAATGCATAATAATTTAGGCTTTTAGACTTATAAAATACATAGTACTGAAAAAATTGTATTCATCTCTGTACTCAAGTTAATATAAATAATAACAAATTAAAATGAGAGGACTATATTCTGTTTACTTGTTCAACATTGTACAATTGTACATGCAATTCTCGAAATATGAAAAAATAGTTGTATAAATTGAAATGTTAAAAATTGTTGTTGTTTGATCTTATGTTTTTAAATGAAATTTCAAACACCAAATTTATTATTAATAATTTAAATAATAAATTTATATGATTTAAAATTTTACCATCTCGAATTTAAGCGGATTGAATATTGTTCTTTTTCAATGAATATTTGATTTAAAATTAGTTTACATTAATTTAAATTGAAACTATTGAAAAAATTGTTAAAAAAACAACCACCGTGAATTTCGTAAAAGTGGGAGTGGAAATAAAAGTAAAAAAGTTAAATAAACGCCCCCAGGAAACATTGTTTAATTGCTTTACATTTTATGAATTAATAGACAAATTACATTATAAATTATACAGAAAAAACAAAATGTAATCCTTACAGTGGTTTCAGAATAATCTTTACCTGCAACAAAATTGTCTACTCTATTGAGTCTTGTTTTAATGCGATAAAATTCAACTTTATTAAGTTGAAAATTACCCGCAACTAAACTTCACTTATGTTTTTTCTGTGTAAACCTGAATGTGAAACATGGCATTTTTTTGTAGAGGATGTGAGAATGCATTTACGCACAGAGGTTTCATTGCTTTATTTGGAATATTTCCTGTTTGAACTTGGAAGATTTATATTGTTTAATTGAATCCAGTTCAATCCTGAAATTTTGAGTTGGAAATTATATTAGTTTGGCTTACAACTTGAAATTTGTGTAAATTCGAGAGTTTCAAATGTGATACTTTTTCCATAAATCATTTACAAGTGACAATTTCTTTTTATGAAAACGAAAGCTGACATTTTCAGTTATCGTATTTTTTCTTTAAGTAATAAGAACAAGAGAAACTAAGAAAATCTTAGGTACTTGGAAGTTGTACTATAAGGAACTTCACAGCAAATACAAATAATATAAAATGCAGAAGTGTTGCAAAAAGAAAAAATGTGCCCGCCGCGCGGGCACATTCTCATCACGTGCTGCGCGCGCATCTGTTGGGATATATCAAACAAAAATTATATTCATCTCTGCAGGGGCGGATCCAGAATTCAGTCATTGGGGGGGTTTTCGCTGAAATTTAT
>CAKNWT010304890.1:478-11448 GCA_932066315.1 Andricus coriarius | reverse complement strand
AAAAGTTACCGTGCATTTTCTTGTCAAGAACCTGTTGGCGGAATTTTCCAATCTCTACTTTATTTACTAGTCCTTTCCGGCCAATAATCTCGGCCGCCTTGTCCACGTTTTCGTAAAGAAACGCTCCTTAGACAATCATCTCATGTTTCCTGGCGTTTTTGAGGAGATTATCACTTCCATTTCTAACGGTGTAAGTTGTACCCAGAACAATTCGGTTATGAAGAAATTGAAGATTCAAAATTCCGCTCCCACCTTGCCGTTGTGGGATGTATAATCGCGTAACGGACGAATTTATATGCAAGCTCTTTGCATATGCATGATGTTACGCGTGTCGATATCAAGGGCCGAAACCTCGTTTTTCATCCATTGGACCACCCATATGTGTAGAGTAAAATCGGGACGGCAAGAATGTTAGTCACAGATACCTTGTTCAACGCCGACAGAGTTGAAGACCAAATCTATCAAAAAAGACGCTTGTACCTGCTTCGGAGAGACTCTCTTACTGTTGTTACGTCCTGAATGCGACTTTGAGGCCCGCCCAGGTATGTATAGATCTCTCCAGTGTTGAGATGTCTAATAACACGTATACCCACAAGCCCAGGGTCCTTGGGAACGCCAGAAGTTTGTCCTTGCTTCAGGCTAATCTTGGCACACTTGCCACACCCAAAGTTCGCACCGAACTGTCCTGTGAACCCCTTCACGGTTTTTAAAACATAGATTTTCAGGTCATTAATATAAAATAGATGAGTGACCTTATGCTCGCCTTGATTAGTTTCGCCACAAAGGCAGCCAGGAGAATTGCGTAGTGCGAGAGATAGTGGCAGAAGTGTGATGTCAAAGTGCAGAGGGCTCATGGTGTCACATGATAATTTCCGGATGAGATAGTAAATATAGTTTTCCAAAGGCGCATCAATCTCTCTGTGCATCTCACTATGTGTGAATGCACTTCAAGCTTTCCAACAGACTGATAATGAGTCTATTAGAGGTTGAATCGAAAGCTTTCCGGTAGTCAATCCAGGCCATCGACAGGGATCGCTGGTGGGCTGCTGTGTCTTTGCAGATGCACCTGTCCATTAGCAGGTTCTCTCAGCATCTTGATGCACCCTTTTTCGAGCCATGTGGTTCGTACATCTCTCTCCACACAGGCTCAATTCTTCGAACAATCCTGTCGTTTAGGTAGGCTGTAAAGATCTTACACAGCATGTTCAAACAATTTAGTGCTTTGTAATTCTCTGGGTTCAACAAGTCGCCTTTCTTCGGTAGGAGTAGAGTGCGCCCTTACACCAGCTACTGCGAAATGGTCGTTTCCGACTTTAAATATGAGGTGAATACGCGGGCCAGATGTTGGTGAGTAGAAGTAAACTTCTTCCGACATAAGTTCTTGATATCATCTGGTTCTGCAGCGGAAGAGTTCTTCGTGTCGCTAAGTCCTATTTTCACCTCTTCAGCAGTGATTGATGGACATTCCTTCTCAGATGTTATGTGGTTGTCGCAATGCTCCTTGAAGCGGATGATGTTTTCAGCGTTTTCTTCTAATTCCAGTGTCGCGGGATCTTGTATACCTCTCTCCAAAAAGTCTCTACCTCGTTGGGCTTGGGTTTATTTTTGACAGAAACAGGGTGATTGCTGAAGAGACGCGATGGGACAGCGAGAAACTGTTGATTCTCTCTAAACCATTCCTTACTCTTGCGTATTCTCTTTGCTTCAGATAATACCCATATTTTGTCAAAAATATGCTGCTTGATTGTCAGCAGCTTTGATTTGTTCAGTATGTGATGGTGGATCCTCAGTTCTTGGGCGAACTTTGAACCCTTTCCGCAAAAGGCCTACCAGATGCTATGTAGTAAATCACACACTGAACACGGGATGCGTTCTGTCTAGCCCATACAATCTTCTTGTTCAGTTGATGCAAGCGTCTGTTGGTATTTTAATCCATCGTCGGTTTTATCCTTCGAATTCAATCAGCCAAAGCTCTCGCAGCATCATAAACTGAACAAATGATGGTCCAGAGGTCGTTATCTTTCGAGATATCCTCTCGAAGGGAGGTTTCCATTTCATCCAGGCCTTAGGGTTTAGGAGGAACCTGGATATTAATGTTCCTTCTTGTCCTGAAACCGCGATCATCTATTAGAAGGTGTCGGCTTTTCGCGGTTGGTCTTAATGTCGCTTCCTCATCTTCGTCTGCGGCTTGTTCATACAGCGGTTGTGGAAGCGCTCTGCGTACATGATATATATGATGCATGAAGGAATAGTAAGGAGTGGTATCCCTGTAAGAGGAGAGTGGGACGAACAACGTCCAAGAATTCCTTAATGCTTGCCACGGCTGAAAACTTTGTGTCGAAATCACGCACATGCGCACTGGCGGTTGCCATGTCAACGATGTCAACACGCGTCCAAAGTTTTGAACTTGTATTTTGAAAATTTCTTCACTGAAATTAACTTTATTCCTTACTTAGGTAATCCATAAATCATTATAATAATTTTATTGTAGTACTTACACTTTCTAGATCCTTATCATATTTTAGATGCCATTTTCCTTCTCGTTTTTAATTCAGGAACGTGATATACACCCAACAAAATAAAAACACAAACGAACATAACCTACGTATGCATCGAGATGTCAAAATATAACACAGGGGAGTGGGTAAAACACGTGACTGCGAAAACAGCTCTGCGCATGTGCGCGGCACGGACACGAAATTTTCAGCCGTGGCAAACATTAACAAATTCTTGGACGTCGCTCGTCCCACCTCAGCTCACCAAACACATAGGGTGATACCACTCCTTACTATTCCTTCGTGATATGATGAATCACAATGAGGAAATAACGCATCCTTGTCTAGCACCCTGAATAATATGGAACCAGTCACTCACTTTCCCATTAACCCTCGCACTTGCTTTACTGCCCGCATATATTGTTTGTATTGCTTGTAGGAGCCATCCATGAACTCCGTACTCTTTAAGGGCTTCCCAAAGTTTACTTCTATTTACCTTGTCAAATGCTTTTTCTAGGTCAACAAATGCACAGAAAACTTTCTTTCCTACTCTTAAACTTTGTTCTGTGATCTGTCTTAAGCTGAATATCTGATATGTGCATATCTTCCTGGCATAAATCCACTTTAGACTTCCCATATCTTTTCTTCTGTAATTTCCATCACCCTACGAATAAGTATTTTTGAGTATACTTTACTTACGGTACTTAGTAAGCTGATACCTCTGTAATTATTGCAGTTGTTTTTATCTCCCTTTCTTTTGTATATTGGTACGATAATCGCTTTTCTCCAATCGTCTGGAACTTGTCCCGTCTCGATGCATAAATTGATCAATTCGCATACCCTGTGAGGTATGTACTCGCCATTGTATTTAAGCATTTCAGCATTAATACTGTCTACACCAGCAGCCTTACCATTTTTTAAACTCTTAATTATATCAATATCCTCAGTGACGCACACATTTTCAATTGGATTTTCTAATGTATTATTTTCTATCTCGCAGCTCTGTTGTCCTATATCTTTACCTCCTAATAATTCTTTAAAAGAGTCTTTTAAGGCATTTACTATCCCGTCTGTATCATATAGCATTTCACCTTTGTTGTTTCTCATGCTCACAAACTCGCCTTAAGACAAGCCCAACAACATTACAAAATATTGATTATTTTGAAAGTTATTGTACATTTGAGAAAGCATTGAAATTTACTCTATTTTTGCGATATCTACTTAAAAATAGACAAATTGGCTTAATGCTGGGCACATTTTACACAAAAATTTTACAGAATTCAACTTTACAAAGATGAACATTTTTAGCTCTGACACAATTAAAATTAAGATAACGTAATCAGTCATCAAAAAAGAGGTGGCCTGTAACTTTTGCAGGGTAGTGTATTAGTATTAACAATAGTTTCTTAGTTATACTTCCTAAATTTGATTAAATTTCTCGGGAAATAAAGTGCTTTCAATGCTGTAACTTAAACCTCAAAAAATTAAGAAGTGTAAGAGTTACAAAAACGGTTTTATTTCCTCATATTTACTCAGAATTATTCACAAGATTTTTGTGCACAAATCAAGACATTGTTCACACGTTTTGTTAAGAAACCTAACCAGTTTTCGCAAAAATCCACGCGATATTCGTAATCAGTGGACTTTTCTTTGACCGTTTAAAAAGGAAAGTTGACAAGGGTTCATGGCAGTATAGCAAAATTGCGATAACTTTTCAAGTTATCAACCGATTTTTTCTATCTTATTTTAATGTTCTCGTCATTTTCACTAAATTTTCCATTTTTCTCAACCGGCTCTAATTCTCTAACAATGTGAAGGTCGGGCGAGGCCAGCAAACGCGCCCGCACCACAGGCGGCCGAAGGTCAAGTTTCAGGGTGGCGTCTCTACGGCTCCCCAAAAAGTGGGAAAAAAGTTTGGGAAACACTGGTGTAGAACACTCCTCACTTGAACAGCTGTCCGAGCTTAGGGATTAGGAAAATCGGGTCACAGAATTTTTTTGAAATTTATTGGATTTTTTTTTAATTTATTGAAAATTTATTTACAAATTTGATTTTTACAATTTAAACTTATCTCCTTGACGTGAATTTTTATGAGAAGAGTTCTTCGTAAAACAGATATCTATGAACAACATTTTATGAAGAATTTTAAAAAGAACTTAAAAAAAAGTACTTTTATAACCTTTTTTTCTTTCTCTTCAATGCGACGTTGAACCTTTTACCAGCGAGTGCAAACGAAGGCTTCGGAATGGTTAAAAGGCTTCAGAGTCGTTAGCTTCGGAGTTGTTATTTGTAATTTTTAAGTGATATAAAACATACCAATTTTTAAAAAAATAATTGTAACTGTGCGAAAGTGTTTTGCTCCATCAGCCCTTCGAATTTTATGGGGAAATTTCGTTGCAAATAAATTATTTTTCCTTTTATACCTATTTTTTGGGGAGGCTTCGGAGTTGTTATTCAGGTTAACCGATAGTTTTTCCCGTGTTATCTGACGACTTACGAGAATTTAATCAATTTTGAGACTCTGAAAACGTCATGTGATTTTAAAATTTGATATAAAATACTTATTTTTCATAATTATAATCGATTATAATACGAATTATCACCTCAAATACATTAAAATTATAGAGGATTCAGAGTTGCTAAAAAACCGAGGGACAGACATATAAGCATGATTCTTTCAGTCAGTAATTATAATCTCTAGCATGTTACTATTGTAATTTGAACTGCATCATATATTTAAAAAAAGTGCCCGAGGCCAATATTATAAAAAAAATTTTTACCAGTCCAGACACATTTCAAGTATGTGAATCTGTAGGGAGGGACACTGTAGGGAGGGTAAAAACTGACTACTTAATTACAAAAAAGGTATGCCTAACTGTAATTTTGTTGTACTTTATTTGTACGGACAAATAAAGTAGACCACCCTATGTGCTGTAATCCCCTTAGTAGGTCAAAAATGTTATAGGAACATCGAATAAACATCGAGGGACATTCAAATTGAAATCTATTTGAAAATCGCCCATATCAAAAAATTTTATCAACTATTTTGAAAAATCAGTTCTAACAGATCTCTTAATAATTTATTTGGCTTCCGTTCAGAAGCAAACATTTTAATCGGTTTGAGGATGTAAGACGGAATATTATTAGGAACTTTTTTGCATTCAATGTCTACACTGTATAGGCCGGTTGACTTGACATACGCGGATATAAAACTTAATAAGGGTTTCAAAAACGTTCTACAAATATATACTCAAAATCTTTTTAAATATAGAAAAAAATGATTATTTTAACGACTTATTTGATCCTATCTTCAGCATTTAAAAATATTCCCTCATTTTATAGGAAGATACATTAATGAAGGATGACTTGACATTGCTTTCTACATTTATAAATATTATGATCTCTTTTTTGGCAGATTACAATATGTTCGTAGAAGAATATCGCAAATCTCCACAAAGCACTTGGATAATGAAGCCTTGTGGAAAATCTCAAGGCACAGGTATTTTTTTGATAAACAAGTTAAGTAAACTGCGAAAATGGTCAAAAGAAGCAAGAAATCCATTGAATCCAAATCTTTCCAAGGAATCTTATGTTATTTCAAGGTAAATATTTATTTTTTATTTTTTAACAGTCAGTCATACTGAATTCTACTTTAATCCCGAAATGAGACAAGTTGATCTGCTATTGCAATTGTAGTTGTTATCAGAAATTAGCTGGGATTTTATTTAAAAAAGATCGCTTGTTCTTAGTTCAGAAGCCACACATACGAACCTATATTGCATCACTCATCAACCGACTCAACGTTTTAATGTAAGATAAACCTTGGGCAAGGACAGGCATCCAGTAGAAAAGCAGCGATGCTTTATGATGAGGAGGAACATCAGCATACACTGCACTCTCCAAGCACAACATGTAGATAGAGTATACTCCACGATTTTAATTGTCTTGAACAAGATGATAATATTCAATCGTGCATATATGCAGATGCCGAAAAACAAAAACACTTGAGCTAACTCGAAAAAAACACGCGAAACGGGACGGAAAGTCGATGGCGCAGTCATGGCGCATCGGGCGATTACCGTTCGACCGACGGCGACTGCGCCATATATTATTCAACGACATCTGATTCGTTTAAACGAATTTAGACGCATTTAGATGAATTGAGATAGCGCGAATGAACGCGTGTGAATTCACATGAATGCGTGTGAGTTCATATGAATACGTGGTCAAGGTCAATTAAAAAAAATTAAGAAAAAGTGCATGCGCTGAGACTTGAACCAGCCATCCCTTGGGTATCAGTCCACAGTGTCCCCACTGAGCTAGGGGACAGTTTACTAAACACTTACAATACTAATGTTCAAGAACGTCCATAGGACGTTCCTAGGACGTCCAATGTCAGTCCGAAAAACGTCTCTAAGACATTCGCGCATCTTTAATACTGACATTAAACGTCTTGAGAGCATCCCCCTGATGCCTTTGGATGCTTCCATAGAGCTACCATCTGCCACCGCACAGGTTTTTAGTCGCTTGCTTCCTGATGGTCTAGAAAGTTTTTCACAATGGGACAGGTGTTTAATTAAACCACCTTCTGAGCTGCTACCAGTACCTTACTGACTCCTAAATGTTCAAGATGTTCAGTGCATCTTGCGTCCACATTGCCTGTAGCCGAAATCACAATAGGATGAATAGATGCATGTTTCACATTCCTTCATATTGTCTTTACTTCTTGCCTTAGCTCGATCTACTCATGGATCTTGGTTGTATAGGTTGCCTGCAAATTTCGCTTGAGTGGACAAGCAATGTCGATGATGTAGACTCTTACACATTTTTTTGCTTGCATCACGATGTCGGGTCGATTGGCTCGGATATAATGATCCGCCTGGATAGTAACATCACAACATAATATGCAATCTTCGTTTTCTAAAACGGGCATTGGAATGTACCTATAGAAAGGCATCCATTCTAGTAAGAGTCCTAGGTTTAAGGCAAGTTGTTGATGTATAATACCCGCCACATCATTATGTCTGTGCATATATTCTCTTTGTGCCATTACGCGAAAACTATGAATAATGTGCAATGACGAATCCTTTCGTTTTTGAATGCAGGACGCCCTTTTCAGCCAAATATTGGATGTCTCACTATCCACTTCATATTGCTCTAACGTTTTGGGGTGCTCGCCGTGGATGGCCTTCTGTCTCGATTGTGTTTCTAATTCCTCTATGGTTTCTGCCCTGGTATTCAAGGCGTCTTCTGGGGACAGATTGCAGGGCCTGTAGTCAAGATCCACTTCACACATTTCATTGTAATCGCAACATCTCGCTTGCTGTTGAAATAGTCTCGCGACTGTATAACTTATGACTGACGCAATTTCTTGATATCTACACCGCCTCTACGCCCTCTATGTTGTGGTAGAACTACCCTTTCAATCGCTGAATTACTGTGGCGCATTCGTTGTATCGTCATTTCTATGCGGACGGTTCTATTTCACTTTTCAAGGTCGGTGTTAGACCACATTATGAACCCAAAAGAGTACGTGAGGACAATGATGGCATAGGTGTTGATCGCCCTGATCTTGTTTGCCGAGTTAAGAGAACTCTTCAGAACCAATCTGAGTCTTGTAGTGAAGGCAGTCATTAGGTTTTTCTTAACTACAAGTATGCTGAATACCCTTAGATTCGAGAATACCCAGGTATTTATATGATTCTCCCTCAGCCATTGTCATTCTCGAAATCGCTGATGTCATTCTCGAAATTGTTCTCCAGTTCTGCGGACCCTAATTCTCCTCTGGTTAAATGCACTGCACTGCATTTATCTAGTCCGAACTCCATGTGGATATCATTGGAAATCTGCTTTGTGACATTGATCACCTGCTGCAATTTCTGGTCCACACTAGCGTCAAGCTTCAGGTCATCCATGTATATAAGATGGGTCACTTGATGATCATCCTCTTTATCATGTATTTGAAATCTATGAGATATGCTATTTAGTGTTTTGCTCAGTGGGTTCAACGCTGAACAGAATCACCGTGCACTAAACGAGTCTCCTTAAAAGATAACCATCGCAAGGCGTATTAATCTAGTTATACTTGGTTGTCCATAGTAAAAAAACTTGATTTTCGTATTTTTTATATTTTTATGACTTCAAGCAAATAGTCATTGGTACAGAAGGAAACACTTGATTGTGGTCAATGTATGCCATGTACAAGTTTCTTTGATATTGACGAGCTTGCGACATGGGAACAGTGTCTATGGTGACTAGATCTTTACTGCCTCGCGAGTTTTTACAAAATCCTGCTCGTTCTTCTGTTAGGATGCCATTCTCGTCGCTGCAAGAATATACCTTATCTGCAATGATAGCTGTAAGGCATTCATAAATTGTTGAAAGACATGCTATCGGTCTAAACTCAAATGGATCTTGAGCGTCTGGTTTTTTAGGCAACATATACGTAGTATCCTTGAGCATAAAGCCTGGCTTCAGATCTGGGTGTTTGATGATGTTCTGAAAACACCTTGCCAACGCAGGATGCACACTTTTCAGGTACTTGTACCAGAAGTTGTGCGCTATGCCCGGACCTGAAGCTTTCCAGTTACTTGCCCTTTTCATAACCGTTAAAACATCTGAAGCTTTGATGTTAGTCAGCTTCATTTCAGGGCTCTTGCTTGCTCTTGCTTTCTCTAGGTGGAACCACGCAGTGTCCAACTTGCTTCTGTTGGTTTTTGCCCAAACGCTCGACCAATAGTTAGTCATGTATTCCGATTGTGGGACTTCGGTATCTTGCTGATTATTTTTTTTACTCTCAGTTCACGATAAAATCTTCTTTTATCTGCCTGAAAGGTTCGATTTTGTTGCCTTCTTGCACTACTTTTCTTGTACCGAAGCAGTTTAGCAGTAGTTAGTTAGTTAGTTTTAAAACGGGCGAGGATCCCATAGAGAGCTCCTCTGGCGCTCAAGCTATAAAGCCTATTGTGCCACACCCTTACTTAATCAGCAGTTGACCCCAGACCTCTTGACGAAGCCTAGTATGTCGACTACTGATTGCGTTGTAATTTCCTCTGGTCCCATAAAATGGGCCCGAGGGTCTGTCGCCTGAGCCCAGCTAATACCGGGCACTGGCATAGTACATGCAGGGATGTTTCATCATCCCTGCCGCATCTCCTGCACTCTGTCGTGGGGTTATACAACATTTTGTTCATAAAATAGTTCAAGTGGTTGTGCCCAGTTAGGATCTGTACCACTGTCCTTATGTCTTTCTTGGGTAAACCCAGGATTTCCCTGGCTCTGTCCATCCTATGGGTATAACCCAGGATGGATTTCGCCTGACGGCAACCCTAGATCTGCTCCCAGTATTCCCGGTGTTTTGTTCGGATCCAGCTTTTGATGGCCAAATCGATACAGCAAGACGCTATACCCAGTACCGGTTCTGGTCCTATGTATTCACTTGCTGCGCCGCTTTTTGCCAACTGGTCCGCTCTTTCATTGCCCTTGAACCCTGTGTGACCAGGGACCCATATGAGAGCCACATTGTTTTTTTCTGCAAGTTGGTTTAATTCCTTTTTGCATTCGCAAACCAGTTCTGATGTTATGTCTGGTTTCCCTATTGCAGTTAGTGTCGCTTGGCTGTCGGAACAGATAGTTATCTGTCTGCCAGTAGCGTTTCCTTCTATTAGTTTTTCAGCACAGCGAATGACGGCCAGGACCTCCGCCTGAAAGACAGTAGCATGTCGGTCATAAATTCCTGCTCCTGACCCTGCCTCACCCCTGGATCCATCTGTATACCAGATTTTCCCTTGGAGAAGCGGGTTACCATTTGCTTTCCACAGATCCCTGCTTGGGATACAGACGCAGAAAGCTTTGGCAAAGTTGAAGCGTTTTGTTATTTTATATTGCCTCATCTGTAGAATTGGCAATGCAATGATATCATTCGGGAGCCTAGTGTGCCTAGTCCCCTGAGTCCATCTATATGCTCTTACCAGGCGGCCCATTGCGTGTGTCGCTCTAGCGGTTATCGCAACATGTAGGGGTTCTTCACAGAGCATACATCCTATCGCCGCTGTGGGCGTAGTCCTCATTGCTCCAGTCAAACCCCTAAATGCTAGGGTTTGTAATCTTTTCAGCCTGTCCTGCATTGTTTTGAGTTCCGCCTGTGGTCACCAGACCACGGCTGAATGTAGGAGCCTGGGTTTTAGGACAGCAGAGTAGAGCCATGCAAGCATTTTAGGCCCTAGACCCCACGTCAACCCAAAGGCTCTCCTGCACATCCAAAAAGTCATGCCAAACTTCCTGCATTGAGTCTCCAGGTGCTTTGCCCAGTTCAGCTTGCTATCTAGGATTACTCCCAGATATTTAACCGAATCTGAAAACGTCAGCTTCCCACCGCAAAATACAGGAGCGTCAACTTTTAGAATTTTATAGTTTTTCGTGAAAATGCCCAGGTTGGTCTTTTCAGGATTTACCGAGAGCCCTAAGCTATCGCAC
>CAKNWT010304885.1:498-11607 GCA_932066315.1 Andricus coriarius | reverse complement strand
AGATTGTATTCACTTCTGGCAGTTTTTGTCGATTTTACCAATTCGAAGAACGCTTATCAATAGGGGTGGGTGTTAGGGGTTGGAGCTAGGTTTCTTAACATCGCCTAACTTCTTCTGGTGTTGACTCCTAAGTGTTAGAGTTATTACTTTGTTGGATAGATAATAACTTTATTAATATTGTAGTCGACTTTACTGTCGCATCTACGGAAATCGCTTTAGGGGTGGTAATCATCCCCCAAATTAAAAATTGTGCTATATTTTTGCATAAAATGCATTTTTGGATTGCCAAAAACAATTTCAGCAAAAAAAAATTCATTAAAAAAAATTTTTTTTTCATCGTTCATATGAACGTTCAGAACTTTTTGGTCATCGAAGAACTCCGACTTTTTAATTCATTTTGAAGCCTCATTATAATTAAGGAGTGGGAATTTTTGATCGATAATCCTGTTCCCTCCTATTTTTGGGTAAGCTCTTTGAGAATCTGAGCTCAACATTGAAATATCACCTCCAGAAAATTAAATATGGCGGCTTTTATGTCAAAAAATATGAAAATGTTGAGCAAAATTCTTTTTTCACATTGAAATCGCGAGAAACCTCACACTTTCTTCAACCATCGGTGCACAAAAACAGTGTAGTTTCGGTTTTCATAATAAAAGTCGATATTATTTTTAAAATGGTGAATATTCACTTGAAAATTTTGAAAAAATATGTTGGCCGCCATCTTGAATTTCGAAAATCTGACACTAGATTCGGATTCAGCGACCTCAAAAACCAATGTGCGGACAATTTCATCCAGTTCCAAACAATTTTAAATTTTGGCTGCCATATTAGATCCGCCATCTTGAATTGCAAAATCTGACACGAAATTCGGATTCAACGACCCCAAAAACCTATATACAGTCACTTTCACCAATATTCATTGGAATCTGAGTTAAGCGTCCACACAACTATATTTTTTCAAAATTTTCAAGTGAAAAATCACCATTTTGAAAATGATAACGACTTTTATGATGAAAACCAAAAGTATATTGTCAAACTACACGATTTTTGTGCACCGATTGTTGAAGAAAGTGTGAAGTTTTCTCGCGATTTGAATGTGAACAAAAATCATGAAAAAAAACTTTTTCTTAATATTTTCATCTTTTTTGACATAAAAGCCGCGTTATTTAATTTTCTGAAGGAGATATTTCAATTTTGAGCTCATATTCTGAAACAGCATACCCGAAAATAGTAGGAAACAGGGTTTTCGTTAAAAACTTTTCACTCCTTAATTTTAACGAGGCTTGCAAATGAATAAAAAAATCGGAGTTCTTCGACGTTAATGGGTTAACTGGAATAGTTTAATTTTATGCCAAAAAGATGAATTTTTAACCGTAAAGATTAATTTTCTACAAAAGGACGAATTTTCACACAAATAGTTTAATTTTTAAATGCAAAATATCAACTTTCAACCAAATAGTTGAATTTTCACCCAAAAAAATATAAGTTGATTTCCAACAAAGTAGTTACATTTTCAACCAGAGATGAATTTTAAATTACAATGATGAATATTCAACCAAACAATTAATTTTTAACAAGAGAGTTTAGAATTTTTAACAAAAAAAAAGATGAATTCGCAACGATCAATGTAAATAAATTTTCTATTATAATTCGGAAATATTTCTTTGAAATACTACTTCTACTCTAAAAACTGCTTGAAGTACTATTGTTTATCTAAAATTTAGAAGAGGGAACTTTCAAATTGTGAGGAATTCTCACTTGGAAGAGGGATTTTTAAAAATTGCTTTCTTCTAAATCCGAATTATAATTCTTTTCAAAAATTCGAAGCGTTATATATGTGTTAAACAATTTTGGAAATTGGATCATTTAAAATTCAAAGGCAATGAAATTGTAGTATTTATAATTAAAAGCGTTCAAAATTAAATAATTCAAAATTCAAAACTTTTGAATTTGAATAATTTTAAAATCAAAGCGATTAGGATTTGACAATTTGAAATTGAAAACTAAATTGAATCTTTCAAAGTAAAATCTTCTGAAATTCTAGATTTTTAAATTGTTATTACATACAAAATTATAATTTAACATTGAAGCTGATTAGTAATTTTTGTCCAAAATCAACAAATTAATTGAATTCTGAAAAAAATTTCTAGATACACAGTAATTTTAAATTGGAAACATTAATTCATTTCATTTAAAACTGGAAAAAATTTTAGTCACCAAAAATTGTGATATTAAAACTATGCGAAATTCAAACCTATGACAAGGAAAAATTAAAAATTTCGTGTTTAACATGAAAATTCAGAACTCCAAAATTGTAACCATTTAAAATTACCGAAATTATTCAATTACTAATGTATCAATTTCAGACAGTGCACCCAAAAAATATCTACTTTGTTATTAATCACTTTTTCATAGGACACGTAGTTTTTGCTTTATTCGTAAAAAACAACCTTTATTACAACAAAATTTAAATTTTGGACAAACGAAACAAGCTACGAAAAAAAAAAATTAGACAAAAGTTGTTCACCCACAAATGAGCTACAAATTTGTTACTAATCATTTTTTGGTAGGATGCGTAGTTTTTGTTTTATTCGTAAAAAACATTAAATATTAAAAAATTAAATTTTTGGACAAACGATACAAGATATGAAAAAAAATGAATAAACAAAAGTTTCTGTTACAAAAAAGAGCGAAAACTCATTCAAATTTGTCATATATAATTTTTTGATTGAACGCACAGTTTTTGCTTTTATCGTAAAAAGTAACATTAAAAATAAAAAAATAAAATTTTTGGATAAACGACACAAGAGACGAAAAAATCAAAAGACAAAAGTTGTTCAACCAAAAAATATCTACAAATTCATTATAAACTCTTGTCATACAAATATATTAAAAATACAAAAATTAACTTATTGGAAAAAGAACACAAGTTGCAATCAAATGTTTAATATGAATGAATTTCGAAATTTTTCACAGCGGAAATGTCCTGACATTTTAAATATTTGAATTTCAAACTACAATATTGTGAATTTGATGTATAAATAACAATTAGACAATAATTAATTTCAAACTATTTAAAATTAAAACAAGTCAACTCTAAAATATTTACATATAAAAAAAAACGTTTGCATTTCACTTATTGAGGTGGAAAGGAGGACATTTTGGTTTTCAATACTTTATGAATTGGAAGAAAGATAATTTTTCGTTTTCAACATTTTTTTTTTTTTGAATTTAAAGGGGGGGAAATTTTGGTTTTTAATATTTTATAATTGTAAGAGAGATAATTTTTTGTTTTTAAGATGTCTATTTAGTTGAAATGAAAAAAAAAATTCTTTTCATTTTTTTCTGAACTGGAAGAGGGTCATTTTTTATTTTCAATTTTTTTCTGATTTGGAACAATGATTTTATTTTTTTTATTTTTAACATTTGTATTGAGTTGAAAGGGAGGAAATTTTGGTTTCAAATTTGTTCTGCCTTGGAAGAGAAAATACATTTTATTTTTAACATTTGTATAGAGCGTGAAGCGAAGAAATCTTTTTTCTTTTTCAATTGCAAGGTCATTTTCTCTTTTTAGAATTTTTATTGAGTTGGAAGCGAGGAAATTTCGGTTTTAAATTTTTTAATAATAGGTAAAGGGACACTTTTTTATTTTTAAGATTATAAATCTTCTATTCAAAAATTTTCGAAAGTAAAGCATCAAAATGGCAGAATTTTTAATTGTAAAACTTCAAATTTATATAATTTTTAATTGTAAATTTTCAAATTTCAAACCCCTTCAATTTTTCAGATGTATTTATTTAATTAATAATAATTTTCAGATGGATGATTTTGGGAATCAAAAGTCAAGAGTTTTCAATTTTAAATCTTCCAAATGGATGAAATTCCAGACGAAAAGAAACAAAATTCAAGAATTTGTAATTGTTAACCTTAAAACATGCATAAAATTGAATTGTAAATTTTCAAAATTAAAAACTCTTTCCTTTAAAAAAATTATAATTTAAAGTTCTGTAATTTTGAAGAGTTACCACGGAAAATTCTTCATTTTGAAAATATTTAATCACAAATTATTCAATTTTCAAGATTTAAAATTTAATTATATGTAATTTGGAACATTTTTTGTTTGTTGGATAGTTCAATTTTGAAGATTTAAAATTCTTGAATTTTGAAAATATATAATTTCAAATTATTAAATTTCATAGGTATGTAACTTTAAATGCTTTTTTGGAATAGTTCAATTTTGAAGATTTACAATTCAAAATTCTTTCATTTTAAAGATGTATAAATACCTGTAAGTATACATAAATAAATACATGTATAAATACCTTAAATTGTAGTGATTTTTATGATTTTGAAAATAAAAAATCAAGAGTTTTCAATTCAAAATTTTGTAAATAGAAAAAGTTTCGAACGTAAATCATCAAAATTACAGAAATTTTTAATTGTAATTCATCAGAATTAAAAACTGTTGAATTTAGAAAATGTACAATTTAAAGTTCTGCAATTTTGAAGAATTACAACTGAAAATTCTTCAATTTTGAAAATACAGAATTACAAATTATTCGATTTTCAAGATTTATGTTTTAATGATATGCAAATTGGAAATTTTTTTTCATAGAGTTCAATTTTGAAGATTTAAAATTGAAAATTCTTGAATTTTTAAAATATACAATTGCAAATTACTTAATTTTAAAGAATTATATTTTATAAGTATGTAATTTTGAACGTTTTCTTTTTTAATAGTTCAATTTCGATTATTTACAATTCAAACTTCTTCAATTTTAAAGATGTATAAATAAAAATTATAAAATTTTCATGATTTTGAAGATCAAAAGGCACAACCTTCAATTCTAAATCTTCCACGTTGATTAATTTTCGCATTTTCTCATGAAGAAAATCAAAATACAAGAATTTTTCATTGCAAAACTTAAAAATTGCACAAATTTTCAAATTAAAAACCTCTTCAATTTTAAAGATCTATAATTAAAAATTCTACAATTTTGAAGAGTTACAATTAAAAATTCTTGAATTGCAAATTATTTTCTTTGAAAGATTTAGGTTTTAAAAGTATGTAATTTTGAATAATTGTTATATTAATAGTTCATTTTTGAATATTATACAATCAAACTTCTTTTGAAGGTGTATAAATAAAAATCCTTTAATTGTGATTTTGGGATGATTTTAATAATTCTGAAGATCAAAAGTCAACTTCACATGTAAATCATCAAAATGCGAGAAATTTTTAATTGTAAATCGTCAGAATTAAAAACTCTTTAATTTTAAAGATTTACAATTTAGAGTTCTGCAATTCTGAAGATTTTTTCAGGCGAAAGTTCTTGAATTTTAAAAACATAGACTTGCAAATTTCTTAATTTAAAAGATTTATCATCGTTATTATTAACAGTTCAATTTCGAAGATTTAAAATGCAAAATTAGTTATTTTTAAAGATATATAATGGGCCGTTCATAAAATACGTAACGTTAAAAAAAATACAATTTTAATTTTTGCAATTTTGAAGAGTTAAAACTGAAAATTCTTGAATTTTGAACGATTTTTTTTAATAGTTCAATTATAAATTATTAAAATTCAAAATTCTTTACTTAAATGATATATAAATAAAAATTCTTAAATTATGATGATTTTAATGATTCTGAACATCAAAAGTCAAAAGTTTTTAATTCAAAATTTTCTAAATTGAAGAAATTTCGAAAACAAATCATCAAAATTACAGAAATTTTTTATTTTAAATTATCAGAGTTAAAAATTCTTTAGTTAACAAAATTTACTATTTTTGCAATTTCGAAGAGTTATAACTGAAAGTTCTTGACTTCAAAAAATATAGCATTTCAAATTATTTAATTTTAAAAATATTTATTTTTAAAGTATGTAAAATATTAAATGATTAAAATTCAAAATTTTATACTTTAATGATATATAAATAAAAATTCTTAAATTATAATGATCTTAATAATTCTGAAGACAAAAAGTCAAAATTTTTCAATTCTAAATCTTCCAAATTAAAGAAAATCCGCATGTATATCCTGTAAAGTACAGAAATTTTTAATTGAAAATTGCCAGAATAAACAATTCTTTAGCCAACAAAATTTACAATTTAAATTTTAGTACTGAGCAATTCAAATATAGTTCATTTTTTGAAACAATTAACTCGGAATGTATGTATAGCTTCGCGAGTTTATTATAAATCATTTAGGGATTCAATTCATGTTTAATTTAGAAAGATTTAACAAATTATATTACAAGATATTCTTAAATATATTAGTTCCATCGATTAATTAAATATTTAATAATACTAAAAACATATCTAATTATTTCTTTAATTTGTCTCTAAAGTTCATGAATTTGGATATTTCAAGAAAAATTATATTTTATCTTCTTATACTTGAAATGCAGTACACATTAAGGTAAAATTAATGTGGGCACTATATTAAATTAAATTTAAACAGCTTCAAATTCCTAACTTTTCAAATCAAAATATTGCATTTTCAACAATATAGATGAATTTTTAACCAAAAAGATTAATGTTCTATCAAAAAGACGAAATAGTTGAATTTTTAACTAGAAAATATCAATTTTTGAACCAAATAGTTGAATTTTAAACTAAAAAAGATCAATTTGTAACAAGAAACTGAATAGTTAAATTTTCAGTTAGAAAAATTAATTTTCCACCAAAAAGAATTAAACCAAAGTGATAAATTTTCAACTAAAAATGACGATATACAACTGGAATGGATGAATTTGAAACAAAAAAGGTGCATTTTTAACAAAAGAGTTTAAGTTTCAAACAATTCATTTTATTTTGATCCAACAAGATGAATTTTCAAAAACAAGATGATTCGTCTAACAAGAATGTTAATTGCATACCAAAAAGGACGATTTTTCAAGACAATACGTGAATTTTCAATGAAATAGTTGAATTTTCAACTAAAAGAGACAAATTTTCAAAAAAATAGTTGAATTTTGAACTAAGAAAGTTTAATTTTCAACAAAAAATAGAATATTAAAATTGTCAGCTAAACAAAAAATAATTTTCAACCAAACGGATGAATTTTCCACTAAAACGATGAATGTTTAACTGAAATAGTTGAATTTTAAAGCAAAAAGATACATTTTTAACTGAAATGATGAATCTTTAACTGGAATATTTGAATTATCAACCAAAAAGGTTAATTTATACCAAAAAAGACAAAATCATCAACAAAATACATGAATTTTCAATTAAAGAAGATAAATTATTATCCAAACATAAAATAGTGAAATTTTCAATGAAAAAAAAATTGATTTTCAACTAAAATAATGGAATATTCCATTGAAATAGTTACATTTCTAGTTAAAAACAAAATGTAAAAAAATAGTTTAAATTTTCAATGAAAGTGATGAATTTTCAATAAAAATGGTGAATCTTCAACCGGAATAGTTAAATTAAAAAAAACGCATTTCAACCAAAAACTGAATAGTAAAATTTTTAGCTAAAAAATCTAATGCTGAACCAAAGCGATACAACGTCAACTGAAATGATGTACAATTCAACGGGAATAATTACATTGTTAGTTAAACAAATTAATTTTCAAAAAAAAACAACAACACATTTTCAACAAAATAGTTAAATTTTCCTGAAAAAAATAATTATCAGCCAAAGAAAAAACGAATTTTCAACAAATTAGCTCATTTTTTAACTAAATATATGAATTTTTATTCAAAGTGATGAATCTTTTACAAAAAAAATAATTTTTAACAAAAGAGTTTAACTTTGAACCAAGTAATTAAATTTTCATTCCAAAAAAGATGTTTTTTGAACAAAAAATGTAATAGTTGATATTTAAAACAAAAAGGATTCTAAGATTTAATCAAAAACAGTTGAATTCGACAAAAACAGAAGAATTTGTTAAAATTAGTTGAATTTTCAAATAAGAAAGATTCTTCAGCAAAAAGAGAGAAAAAAATCGCAAATAAACTGATTTATTTTTGAAGAAAAAAAGCACGCTCTCCAAAAAATTCCCTGACTTAAAAGAAAAAAATGTACGTTTGAAGAATTATGTTTCAGAAGTATGTAATCTTGTACGTTTTTATTTTAATCGTTCAATTTTGAACATTTACAATTCAGAATTTTTCGATTTTAAAGATGTATAAATACACATTCTTAAATTGTGACGATTTTATGAATTGTGAAGATCAAAAGTCAAAATTTTTCAATTCTAAATCTTCTAAATTAATGGAACATAAGACGTAAGTCATCAAAATGTAAGAATTTTTCATTGTAAAACTGAAAACTTGCATAATTTTAAATTGTAAATTTTCAGACTTCGGAATCCCCATTCTTGCTTTGTTTATTTTTTTACCAAAAAGACCAAATGGTTGAATTTTGAAATAAAAAAGATCAATTTTCAACAAAAAATTGAATAGTTAAATTTTCAGTTACAAAAATTAATTTGCCACAAAAAACAAATAAACCAAAGTGATAAATTTTCAACTGAAAATGACGATCTACAACTGGAATGGATGAATTTGAAACAAAAAAGGTGCATTTTTAACAAAAGAGTTTAAGTTTCAACCAATATCTTTTATTTTGAACCAAAAAGATAAATTTTCAAAAAGAAAAAGATGATTCCTCAAAGAAGAATGTTGTTAATTAAATACCAAAAAGGACGATTTTTCCAGGTAAATTCATGAATTTTCAATGAAATAGTTGAATTTTGAATTCAAAAGTTTAATTTTCAACAAAAAATAGAATAGTTAAATTTTCAGTCAAACAAAAAAATAATTTTCAGCCGAACGTATCAATTTTCCACTAAAATGATAAATGTGTAACTAAAATAGTTGAATTTTAAAGCACAAATATACATTTTTAACTGAAATGATGAATCTTCAACTGGAATATTTGAATTATCATCCAAAAAGGTTAATTTCTACCAAAAAATACGAAATCATCAACAAACTCCATGAATTTTCAACTAAAGAAGATACATTATTAACCAAACATAAAATAGTTAAATTTGCAATTAAAAAAAAATTGATTTTTAACTAAAATAATGGAATTTTCAATTGGAATAGTTAGTTACATTTCCAGTTTAAAAAAAAATGGGAAAATATAGTTAAATTTTCAATGAAAGTAATGAATTTTCAATTAAAATGGTGATCTTCAACCGGAATAGTTGAATTGAAAAAAAAATTTTAACCAAAAGCTGAATAGTAAAGTTTTTAGCTAAAAAATCTAATGCTGAACCAAGGAGATTCAATTTCAATTGAAATGATTGAAGATTGTTAGTCAAACAAATTAATTATAAAAAAAAACACACACATTTTCAACAAAATAGTTCAACTTTTAAGCGGAGTAGTTAAATTTTCCTAAAAAAAATAATGATTAGCCAAAGGAAAAAAGAATTTTTAACAAATTAGCTCATTTTTCAACTAAACATACGAATTTTCACTTAAAATTATGAATCTTCAACCAAAAAAAATTAATTTTCAACAAAAGAGTTTAACTTTCAAGCTAGTAATTAAATTTTCATTAAAAAAAATATGATTTTTTAACAAAAAATGTAGTAGTTGATATTTCAACCAGAAAGTATATAAAGTTTTAATCAAAAACAGTTGAATTTGACAAAAACAGACGAAGTTTTGTTAATTAGTTGAATTTTCAACTAAGAAAGATTGTTCAGCCAAAAGAGAGAAAAAATCGCAAATAAACTGATTTATTTTTGAAGAAAAAAGCACTCTCTCGACAAAATTCCCTGACTTGAAAGAAAAAAATATACTTTCAAAAGTATGTAATTTTGTACGTTTTTATTTAAATAGTTAAATTTTGAACATTTACAATTCAGAATTTTTCAATTTTAAAGATGTATAAATAAACATTCTTAAATTGTGACGATTTAATAGATTGTGAAGATCAAAAGTCAAGATTTTTCAATTCTAAATCTCCTAAATTAATGGAGCATAAAACGTAAGTCATCAAAATGTAAGAATTTTTCATTGTCAAACTGAAAACTTGCATAATTTTAAATTATAAATTTTCAGACTTCGGAATCCCCATTCTTGCTTTGTTTATTTTTTTACTTCCTGCTTTAAAAAATATATTTACACAAAATAACTTGCCTATATGAGTGAATAACACGAATAAATATATTATTTTCTAAAATCTGACCGGAACGACCGGATCAATGGAAACACTTTAATG
Organism: Andricus coriarius; assembly: GCA_932066315.1. Classification (NCBI taxonomy): domain Eukaryota; kingdom Metazoa; phylum Arthropoda; class Insecta; order Hymenoptera; family Cynipidae; genus Andricus; species Andricus coriarius. The sequence continues at coordinate 1,414 of CAKNWT010304885.1, read as the reverse complement.
AATTTGCTGTAAATGTTCCGCAATACAAACGCCAAAATTTCCAACTAAGGCATCAAGTTTATTTGCAATATTCAATAAAATATTCCCTCTGCATCAAAAATTCATTGAAAAATGATGTTGAAACCTGAACCGACACGATTTTGAAATATATTGACAAATAACATAACCTCACAACTTCGGAAAAATGTTTGTTTTCTGCCACGTACAAATAACACGCATTAATGTAGTAGATAATGAATAATCATATTCAAGAGACTCACCTTGAACTTTTTCTACGCTTTAGGAATCGTTACATCTCTTTTCACGCACAAATTTCACTCAAAAATTCGGCAAAATTTCTGAAACCTTTCACACGAAAAGAAACACCAAGCCACCAAGGACCAAGCAAAGCAACTGACATGCGCGCCCAGATACCGGAAATCCATTCAACTGTCGCGCATGTTTTCCGCTCATTTTGTTTTGGCGCGAAGTAAATAAAATGGCTTTTCTTAACTTTTTAATTAAATAATTTGATTCTTTTAAGTAACGAGATTTTTAATTTGCAATTTTTAATTTATTTCGCAAAATTTATGCAAATTTATTTCCTATTCTAAAGTTATTAAAGATCGTAGACATGGTTTCCTGCCTTACCACAACGTTTCCAATTCCTGCGACAGATAGCGGCAGCTGACAATTTCCGCTTAATTCAAATTTCTTAAGACGAAAAATGTATATATATATTTTATAGGAAATAACTTGTAGTTATAAATATTATTACATATATATATAATGTGCTTTAATATCATTAGGGGTAGGGAGAAGTTAAAAATAGTTTCAACTCGATGCTATTAGCAAAGATATTATAAGCCTAGATGCGGCACGGGGTATAGTTCGAGGAACTAATTGTAGACGGCGCTCCCGGCGAAAATTGCCCTTC
>CAKNWT010304870.1:3953-15606 GCA_932066315.1 Andricus coriarius | reverse complement strand
TTAAATTTTTCTTTACATTAAAGAAAAAATTACATTGAAACAATATATATTTCTTTAAAGTAAAGAAAAATATACATTGAAACAATATGAATTTCTTTAAATTAAAGAAATATTTTCGTAAAATGGAAGAAAATTTTTCATTAAAACAGTAAAATATTCTTTTGAACCACAAAAAGAAAGGCGACCAAAATATTTCTTTGATTTAAAGAAAAATTTGTTTGACTGAGAGCCAATACATATTTTTCTTTGATTCAAAGAAATTTTCTTTGAGTAAAAGAAACTTTTTTCTGAGTGATTGCTAGAGAGATTGATCAGCGACCTGTGTCGGAGCGGTGTTTGCGGAACGAACGCGTTACTTCAATAAGCAAAAAGGGATCGAAAATCTAAATTTTATACCTTTCCCTTTATACCTCCTCCTACACTTCCCTTTCTCACGTTTTACATATGAAATCCTTGATCCTCGGCAGTATGACGAGGCTAGAACCGAGTGAGTTACGCTTACCCCAGAAGGGATTTGGTTAATTGGTATAATAATAATATTATTAATTATTATTATTAGACGTAACACATACAGGGAATATAATTAGTGTATAATTTATAAGGAGGGTGATAATAACACGGCAATTAAGCAGAGAAGGTATACTTTCAGCATTTAGTGCTAAATTTAGTAACATGTGCACGTTTTTGTCAATCACTTTTGCGTTAAAGATTGTTGAGGCTCACCATGCCTGGTTACCTCAATCAGTAAAATTAACTGTCAAATCAGTAACTGTTTACTAAAATATAAGATATTTTTACTGGGTAAAGAGTAAAACCTTAAATGTAAATTTTATGGTAATCAGTGACTTATTTTTTAATTTTTCAAATGCAGAACAATTTTACTGGGAACCAATGATGAACCTCGGGAGTATTTTTCAATGATTTCATATAATAGGACAAGTTACTGAACTTTTAGTATGAGTGTCTCACCTTAATTATGTTGTAACCTTTTCTATAGGTAAAGATAATGTTAAATTATTATTATTATTTAACATTATATAGGTAATGATAATGTTAAATTATTATTCTTACAATTATCCATACCTATAGAAAAGGTTACAGCATAATTTAGTTAAATAATAATGTTCAAAGTCAATCTTCAAAAGTATATTCTGCGGATTCGATGTTGCGTTTTGAGTTGCAATAAAAATAAGACAAGAAAACAAATGAAGGTATAAATTAACTTTACATTGTTCAAAATTAGATGCAACAAAATTCACACTAATGGTTTTCTCCATCATTGAACAATTCATAGAATAGTCACTGTCAGTCACTATTCACTGATAGTGAATTTTCAGTGATTTCAGTCATTTTTACTGAGAAATCAGCAAATAATGACGAGAAATTCATTGAATTTTTACTGTTTCCAATAATCAGAGGTTTTCGGCTATAATTGAAATTTAGAAACACGAGTCACTGATTCTCAGAGAAATTCCACTGACACAAATTTATAGTAATTCTTCAATTTCAAATAATCAAATTACAATCCATATAAGGTGGTCCAGAAATGCATTGCAAAATTTTATTTTGAATTTTTATGGGGACACCCCAGAAATTTGTTCGAATCTAAATAAAAGTAAATCCATTTTTTTTGTTTAAAAAAGAATGATATATAGAGGTGCCACAAGCCCCATGAAGTTAAACACAAATTTCCCCGTAAGAAAAAAGAAGTTTATGTAAATCTTATTCAGAATCCTCAATATTATCTCAATCGAGTTGAAACTCAACATTTCTCTTCACAATTAGCCATAGAATATGAATGAAATATCACTTTTTAAATATCAACACCAGAAGTCTGTTTTATAAGGTCTCAAAGAAACCCCATAAGTGAAAAAATGGGTTTTGCGAGTTTTTCGCGCTAATTATGACTATTTTTGTGGTTTTTTCAATGAACATTGTTTCTGGCACATAAAAGACCACTTCTGACTGATAATTAGATGTTCACATACATTTTTTATACAATTAATTATTGTTTTTCGCAATTTTCTCATAGAATGGAGTTACAAAGACGCGGTTTTTTTTAGAATTTTCCCACTTGTTGCCCAATTTTCAATTAGAGGAGAGTGATAGTTAATCAATGTTCACAGAAGTGATTGCGTAAACATTTTATTAATAATAATAATAATATTCTCTTAGAAAAAAGCTACGAAATTGCAGTTTAAAAAAATTCACTTTTAGTCAAATTTTCAATTAAGATAAGTTAAATAATTAACTAGAGTCAACAAAATAAGATTTTTAAACAATTTGTTATTACTATTATTAATATTATATTTGAATAATACTAGAAAGTTGCGGTTTTTTTCTGCTGTCTTTTTGTCCAATTTTCAATTGGAGTGAGAAGTAATAATGAACTTAAGTTAACAAAATAGGTGCTTAAACAATTTAATATCATTGTTCATAATATTCTTTTTGCTTAATTGGTAGAATGTTGCGGTATTTTCTGAATTTTTCAACTCTTTGTCTAATTTTCATTAGGCGTAACTCAATAATTAATTAGATTTAGCAAAAATAATTATTTAAACAATTATTTTGTTCACTTGAATTCAATAATACTTCACTCCAAATGAAAATTGGACAAAACGCCAGAAATTTAACAAAAAACCGCATCTTTCTAGCATTATTCAAATATAATATTAATAATAGTAATAAAAAATTGTTTAAACAATTTATTTTCTTGACTCTAGTTAATTATTTAACTTATCTTAATTGAAAATTTGGCTAGAAGTGAATTTTTTTTTACTGCAATTTTGTAGCATTTTTCTAAGAGAATATTATTAACATTAATAATAAATTGTTCAAACAATCACTTATGTTAACATTGATTAACCATCACTTTCCTCTAATTGAGAATTGGACAACAAGTGGGAAAATTTTGAAAAAACCGCGTCTTTCTAACTCTATTCTATCAGAAAATTGCTAAAAACAATAATAAATTGTTTAAAAAATGTATTTGAACATCTTATCATCAGTATGAAATGGTCTTTTATGTGAGAGAAATAATTTTCACTGAAAAAACCGCAAAAAAGTAATAATTACCGCGAAAAACTCGCAAAACCCATTTTTTCACTTATGGGGTTTCTTTGGGACCTTATAAAACAGACTTATTGTGTTGGTATTTGAAAAGTGATATCTTATTCGTATTCTATGGCTAATTGTGCAGAGAAATGTTGAGTTTCAACTCGATTGAGATAATATTGAGGATTCTAAATAAGATTAACAAAAACGTATTTTGTCTTATGGGAAATACATGTTAAACTTCATGGGGCTTGCGGCACCCCTAAATATCATTTTTTTCAACACAAATAAAAATGGAATCATTTTTGTGTGGATTCGAACAAATTTCTGAGGTGTCCCTATGAAAATACAAGAAAAACAAATTTTGGACCACCCTAATCCATACCCTTTAGATATTAAGCACTTATAATTACCTATTTGGCCGTTTTTCGAAACTTCTGATGGATTATTCATGTTTTAATCCTAAAAGTTATTCAACTTTTTCAAAGTTTTGCTATTCAATTCAAGTAATCTAAAACGATATTATTATTTAGGAATGAGTGTCAATATAGTCCCCCACTTAACATAATTTGAATGATGTTCAGGTGCTTTAATCGGTACTAAGAGCTATACAAATTTTAATTTTGATTAAGATTTAAAAAATATGCCAATGATATTCAGGATTATGTTCTCACTCTTTGGTATTTGACAGCCGAGTGAATCATTAGTTTTGTGGTTTGTGTGACTCTGCAAGTTTATTGAGGGACTCCACTAAAGATAAGTGTCTGCGCTCGTTGCTCAAATATTCGAGAAGGTTTTAAGGGACCTGTCTGCATAGTTTAGGAAACAGATTTTTGACGATATCCAGACCACCAGTTGATTATGAGAGCCCATTAGGTAATAATGTATTTAGTTCTTCATTCAAAACTGAAAAAAAAACACATTTCTGGTACCAAGAAACATAATCTGAAATCATTATAGGGGCCGTTCAAAAACCATGTCACACTTACAAGATCGGAGGGGGTAACAGGTTTTGCTGTTAAAAAAAAAAACAATTTACAATTAAAGCATCTAAACAAAAGAATTCTTCTAAATCTTTTTTTATTGAAAAGTCTACTATTATATTTTTGATTCAGAATTCATCTCGTTTGGTTAAAAATTTGACTATTTGGTCGAAAATAAACTGTCGAGAATTAATCTTTTTTCGTCAAATTCGGCTGGTTTTGATTTAAAATTAAAATCTTTTTTTTGATGAAATATCAACTATTATATTTTTCGTTGAGGATTAATTTTTTTCGTTGAAAATTCAAGTATTTTGGTTGAAGTTTAATCTTTTTTGTTTGAAAATTCGACTATTTTGTTGAAGATTCATCTTTTTATTATGAAACATTAACCTGTCTGGTTGAACATTTGTCCATTTGGATAGAAAATGCAACTGTCTTATAAAAAATCGTCTTTTTGGCTTAAAGATTCAGCTATTTGTTAAAAAATGCAACTGCTGTGGTTGAAATTTAATATTTTTTCTTGAAAACTCATCTTTGTAGGTTGAAAATTCAACTATTTGGTTGAACAATCATCTTTCTTGGTTGAAAATTTACGTTTTCGGGCTTAAAAGTCAACTATTTTCTAATATATTATTGAAAATTTAATATATTTTGACTTGAAATCCTAAGCGTTTCATATTGAATTCAAAATGCACCTATATGCGCTATGCAGTAATTTTATTTAAAAGAATTTATTCCCTTATTTCCACGAAAAATGATGATGTTTGTTAAAACATTTAGTATGTTTGTATGCTTTGTGTTTTATTTTACGCATTTATCATAAGAAATCGAAGAAAAATTTTTGACTTAAAGCAGGGGTTCGTATTTGCAACGTCATCCTGGGGTATTCAAACTTCGTGTAATGATCTGTAACCAAGAAGGGGAGGGGTGGTAAAAGTAGAGTGACGTATAGTTTTTGAACGACCCCCTAACCCTAACCTATATCTCTAAATCTGTATTAGTAGAAATCTACTAATTGGTAGTTTATGTCTACTAATTCAAATAGCCCTGATTCGTTTCCTGCTAGGTAGTAAAAATCGACTCATTCAATGTGTAAGAATAATCGACTTAATGAATTAGTAACTACATCTACTAAAGGAATTGGTAATGCTAAACTATTGGAACTATTGGATTTCGTCTTCTAAGAAAATATAGCTGTGTTACCTAAATTTCTAGCTCTGCTGCCTAAATTTCTAGCAGTGTTGCCTGAATATCTAGTCGCTTTAGCTAATTTTGCCATCTAGAAATTATCTAGCTAATTTATCTAGACAATCTCTAGATGGTAAAATTGATTTAATTTACTTTCAGCGGTAAATTAAAAAAAAATTTAACTTATACTTGAATGTTTTTTTTTTGTTCACAAAATCATGCTAATGCTAATAGCGCCATTCGATGTAAAAATTAAAATATTATTCATTTCTTGAAAAATTATCTAATAAATTCAAAGAACAGACATTCAAAATCTTTCTTATTTTTCTTATTATGAACCACAGTGACGTCGTCAGTTGAGGAATCGGCAACTTCGTCGTCTCGAGACGAGCCTCCGAAGTCGCATTTCCATCACGGGTGTTGGACAAATAATAATATCATATAACACAAAATAAATAAAAAAAATATACTTCGACAATTACCCAAAGCAATAAATCAGTTTTCCTCATTACACGAATTCAACACGAATTTAAAATGAAAGTATCGGAGAGTCTCCGATTTCAAATTTACGACCTACCCTTTAAATCTCCCTGCACTCTGGGAACTGCGGGCTCTGATATGCACTTCTCTCACTAAAACTTTAAAACACATGGCCCATTCGAAATCATGCATAATGCCCTTAGAATCTCACAAATCAGTGACAACAGCGTCTAGTCACTTCAGTTACAAAATATGTGTTTTCCAAAAAAACGACGAAAAATTAAATTAAATTTATCTACAATATTCCGCAACGAATTTTATTAGTGCAACAGTGATGTATTTTCACACAGTTGCTAAGGTTTATAATAACATATAAAGACATATGCAAAAGTTTTTATTTCGGATATTTTTTCATAGGATGCGTATTTCTTCAGATATTTTGATGTCTCAAGTTAAAAAAACACCCTGTATATATATAAACTGATGAGATTCAAGAAATTATGTGTAACCAAAAAATGTTTAAAAAGTAATTTTTCTCTGGTTTTTTATAAAAATTTCATTTTATATTGCTTAATCCTATGAATATTATAAAATATATTGTATTTCGAACAAAAAATTGTGCAACAAAAAGAGTCACAATTGTAATATAATATCTAAACTTATATATTTTTTTCGTCAACGCTATCTGTATCGAGAGTATTACCCAAAATGTTAATTTTGGTTTTGCTTAGAAATAAATCGCGGAAGAAAAATTAATGCAAATAAAACAAAAATTATGATGTTTCAAGGAAAGGATGAGAAAACAATATGCATGAACATTGTCCTAAACGTTGAGGGAATAGAACAAGTTGATAAGTACGTATAGCTTGGTAGCCTATGCACAAATGAAGGAAAGATATACGGAGAGTTCGATAGGCGTATAAACGAGGGTAAGAAGCTTATCGGTAGAGCAGGTCCCATTATCAGAAGTAAAAATATATCAAGTAAAGTTAAAAGGGCAATAATACGTAACTCTATATTTATGCAGATTGTTCTGTACGGTAGCAAGACCTGGAACTACCAAGAAAAGGATAAGAGTAAAATTAACGGGATTAGCATGAAATTCCTGCGCATGGTGTGCGGTAAAACACTAATGGACAAGGTGAGTAATCAAATAATCCTCAAAGAATGTGGTATAGAGGAGACACTAGTTGACATATGTGAAAGAAATTCGTTAAGATGGTTTGAGCATGTTGAGGGAATGAAAGATGAACGACTGACGAAACAAGTGTATCAAGGTAAAGTAAATGGCAGTGTGCCCAGAAGCAGACCCCTGAAAGAATGGTTCGAAGGTGTAAATGAAACCCTAAATCGAAAAGAATTAAAAAGCCATAAATACACGAGTTTAATCATTAGGATACTATACTTCTTTGAAATTTGTACTGATCTTACTCTTCAAAGTTATTTTAAGTCAACGGGACATTAAATTGCACTTCAAAAAGCACTGATGTGTTTTGTTTTAAAATAGAAAATGTCCATTATACCGTTTGAATTTTGATTATTGTATTGTTCCTACACAATTATTATTAATATAACAAAATAGGCTTAGAATATAACTTGAGAAAACATTAAACTTTCTTAATTAAAACTGAAAAGCCATCAGAAAGTATTCACAAAATTAATCAATTATGTTTCCCTATAGCAATGCAATGCTACTCATTGAATTAGTAAACCAGTTCTACTAAGCAGATTAGTAGAATACCCTTACTAATTAATTTCGTAACATAAATATTATTTCTCACCATTTGATAAAATTACTAATTTAACAGTCAGACTACCATGCTACTAATTACATTAGTGTAATTTCTACTAGTTCTGATTTAGATATTATTTGAGTTAAAAACATTTGTGAAATTTGTTATAACATGTTTGTTTTATTTTGTCTTGTTTGATATTATTTTAACTTTTAACCAAGTCTAGAATTATTTATAAATAAAACACAGACATTATTTTTATGCTACTAGATTTATAAAAGATTCTTGATTTAAAAAATGATTAAATACATAAAGTATGACAGCAGGAGACCACAGTCCCTTCTTTGAAATTATTGTGAAAAGGAGCGATCGTGTCGAGCGAGCCAGCAGGTAGATTTTCTCATATTATAAAAAAAGATAAGATCAGATATCGCGTTGCCCGGGACTTGAGATGTTATTTCTCTTATTTACGAGATGTTTTTGGACAGGTGACAAGCGCCCTGCCGCCGTCGATGCGCGTAAATGGCGGCAACGTATTGTAAACGTTCCGGTATCACGGGAAACGAGGAGGAGACCACCGAGGGCGGGTTGGAGGTAGCGATAGCTATACCCCGTAATTATGCAGGGTGAATTATGGCCGACTGCCTGTATGGTGTATATACCTTGGTTACACTAAGCGAGAGGTCCTGCAATTTTTGTCGCCGATATTGACCACAGAATTAGTGATCAGCGATTTATCGATCCTTACCACAACATCAGCCCACGCAGCTTCCGATCAGAAGCTTCCGGTAATTTGGCAAATGTTAATAAATACATTTTAGAACATAAATATTTTTAAATATAATAATATTTGCTTGGGTTTTTATTATGACGCGTTAATTATGTGAGAGGTCCCACAGTTTTTCGACATCCATTTATTTGTTAATTAACGTTCGAGAACACGGATAATTAGATTAAACCGAAACAAAAATGATTAGGGGAAACCACCCTGCAGTAGATACTGATTTACAGTAGATAATCTTAATTTACTGGAAAACTGATAAAAAAAAACGTTAATAACTTCTGTTTTATTAACGTTCCACAAAGGAACTATATTTTCTGACGAATTAAAAATTAAAATTTTATAATTAATTCACGTGTGAGAGCAAGAAATTAATCTTTAACCTGAAAGAAAAAATTTCAACTCTTTTTTATTCATACTTTTTAACTTGATGAAACATTTTTATGGCATGTTTATACATTAGGATCAAAGCTTGAAGTTCAATGAATAATATTTATTGATAAAAGGCGTTCTTTCTTTAATATTTATAAATATTTGAGAACTTTTTATTGGACATTTCATTTTCCAACAGTAGGTAACCAACAGTAGATAATCGGAAAATTACGAAAAATGTCGCTGTCAAAATTGGCAGCTCTGCGACTGTCTCGCAGTTGTTTTAACTGAAAAGGTTGTGTTTGTTTGTTTATTTTGATTCTTGAAGCTTTAAATTCAAGTTATTATAAATAATAAACTAAGAAAATTGTGTAAATTATTAGTCATTAAAAAGCACATTAATTTGAGTTGTGCTTAAAAGAGTCTGTCGGACTCGATTATCTATAAACGATTATCTATTGATGGACGAAGGTGTCAAAATCGTACCCTTGACCAAGTCTAATAAAAATGTTTAATACAGCTAATTGATTTAACAACGATAATCTTTCTTTTTTAGCTTTAGTTAAATTCAGTTGAATTTTTTCCTATCTACTGTAGGGTGGTTTCCCCTGTTTGAAAATGAACTATTTTAATTAGCACGCGTTTTAAATTCAGAATTTTATACTGGCCAGGATATTTTAGAAAAATAAATTGTTCAAATAAATTTAATTTTTTTAGTTAATTAGCGGTAAAAAAGTAAAAAACATAAGAAACTAATTGCTCTTATTGAAAAACATGCAAAATGTATGATTTTCCAACCTTTTTCGGTTAGAAGTAACATTTCAAAAATTAAAAATTGTCTAAACAATTTTAAGACACATAAACAAACAAGCAAATAAATTTTTTGTATTAGCTCGTGAAACGCGCCGTCCATCAAGATGGGTATCGTAGGCTAATTTGAATTATCAGCCCCCTAAAAACAACAAGGATTCTATTAGAAAATGTCAATGTTTGGGGTAAGGTGAAAATTTTGAATTTTTCTATGCTTCCCCCAAATTGACTAACGTGAAAATTTTTCTTGCTTCTGCATAATTATTTTTATATCGCATTCAAAATTTTCAGCATTCTACGAACAACAGGGAATTTCGCAGAAAATTTTAGAGTTTAAATTTGGGTCAAAATTTGAAAATGTTCCATGTTCCATCTAGATTTGGCATAGTTACTTTTATGGAGAATTAAAATTTTGCAGCCTTCTAGGAAGAACGGGAACTTTTTTAATATTTTAAAGTTTGGGTGCGGGTCAAAATTAAAAAGTTTGCTATGCCTAGAGTTACTTTCATGGCGGCTTTAAAATTCCCAGCTAGCTAGGGACGATAGGGAAATTTTTAGAAAATTTTAAAGTTTGGGGTTAGTGAAAATTGAAAGTTTTCTATGCCTAATTCCCTCAAATTCCCGACAGAACCTTCAAAATGGACTTTATTACAATGATGATAATTTTTTTCTCTTTAGCATGGTTACTTTCATAGCGGCTTCAAAATTTCCAGCCTGCTACGAACAACAGGGAATTCTTTAGAAAATTAAAGATTTGGGTTCGGGTGAAAATTCAAGTTTTCCTATTCTTCCACAAAATTCACTACAGCATCTTCGGAATTGACTTTATCATATCAATGCAAATTTTTCTAATTTTTGGATGGTTCTTTTTATAAAGAATTCGAAATTTGCGGCCTGCTAGGAACCACGGTCATTTATGAGAAAATTTTAACATTTGAGTTCGGGTGAATATTTGACATTTTCTAATGCTTCCCTCAAATTTACTACAGCACCTTCAAAACTGATTTTAATGCAGTACCATCGAAATTAATTATGTATATAACAATGACAAATATTTTTTCTATCCAGTCCGAAAAATTATATATAGTTTATATATAGTGTGAAGTATTATATATAATATTCATTTGTTTTATGCAAAAAATGTATAAAGCCAATGAATATAATACTTTACACTATGTATAAACTATAAACTATATCTAATTTTTCCGCCTGGGTATAGCTTTGGCATAATAACTTTCGTGGCAGCTTTCAAATTTTCAGCGTGCTACAAACAACAGGATTTTTTTTTGAAAATTTGAATATTTTAGGTCGGGTGAAAATTGAAATTTGTCTATGCTTCCCCAAAATTTACTACAGCACCTTTGGAATCGACCTTATCATATCAATACAAAGTTGATTTTATTACAGTACCTTGGAAATTGATTTTATTACAGCACCTTGGAAATTGATTTTTTTACAGTACCTTGGAAATTGATTTTATTACAGTAGCTTGGAAATTGATTTTATTACAGTACCTTGGAAATTGATTTTATTACAATGTAAATTTTTCTAACTTCGGCGTATTTTTCTAACTTCAAAATTTTAATTCTCCAAGGGAAAACAGCGATTTTTTTTTTAAATTCCCTGACTGAAGTTCTTCGCCCAACCTGTTCCAAAACAGATTGGTGTCACTGGTGTTTTAGCAGTAGAATAACTAATTTCGGGGGTTCAGGTTGTGAGTTCTGACATTGTGAAACGCACTCAGGAAGAATGGTTTGTTTTTCAGAATTGAGATCATTACACCACAATATTGTTTAATATGCTCTTTCTATATATATATACGTAACATTAATCCTAACTTAAAATTGTCTCCTAAATTTTCACTTAAAAGATTCTGAAATTTCGTTTCATTTATGTATAAAACGCTTCCGAAATTAAAATTTTTAATTTAGTCACGATAAAAAAAATTTCGATAAGAATTTCAGTTTAAGTTTGAATTTTTTGTTATGTTATGTTTTTATCCGTAATTGTTAATTACACAGTGTAAACTACAGCATGAAATTAAAAAATGATTCATAGTCGTATAATATGTCTAGGAATACTCCCTTTCTGAAATCTTGGGGAAAGAGAACCATATGTCGTTTTAGAGGTTTTATCAATACATTATATTTCACTCACTTCTAATTCGAATTGCGGAATTAAACCAAACCGGTTTACAGAAACATGAATTAGCATCACGCAATAAACATATGCCAAACAAATGCTCCAATATT
>CAKNWT010304865.1:364-11579 GCA_932066315.1 Andricus coriarius | reverse complement strand
TCCCCCATATTTGTACACAAGGCTTTTAAAATTAAGAGTAAAAGCATCGGCAACTGTAATTTGGTATAGACGGTATAAACTAAATATATAAAATGTTATTGTACCTTGTGTCCTTTTTCCAAAAAGGTAATTTTTTTTTAAATATATTTTTATAACCAGAGTTTGTAACAAATTTCCAGATGTTTTTTGGTTGAACAACTTTTGTTTATTAAATTTTTTTTCGTCCTATCAAAAAATTATTAATAAAAAATTTGTAGCTCTTTTTAAGATGAGATTAAAGCAGGATTTAATGGGACTTCAAAGAGTTATCTAAACATCATAAAGATTTTGAAAGGTTTCATAGGATAATAGACTTTTTAAGCTACTGAAGAGACTTGCTGGACATTAAAGACTTAAAGATGATTTGAAATATTTTGGAAAATATGCAGTTTTAAAGAATTTTCTTGAATTTCGAAATATTTCAAATTATTTCATGGGATTCATGAAATTTTAGAGTTTACCTGGGAGAAGCAAATATTGCATTCAGGGATGCAGAATCAAGATTGCCCTGCTTTTTCCCACATGCGCGGCTTCAACCCAGTTTACGGTAGCTCTATCAATATCACTTGTTTTAAATTAGGTTTAAACTATGTTTATTTATTTGTTTGATTTAATGATTGAGGCTGAAAAGATGGCTGACTTTTGGAACATTAAGTGCAGACTCAACGAATTCGGAGACAAGTCAATTTTTTACCGATTGTTTACAAATTATTTTTGCGTAGAAAGTTAAAACAATGGAAATATTTATGAAAATTGATGAAAACTTATTGAAAATTAATAATAATAGTTTGTTTCAAAGTATCTTAAAATACAAGGATTTTCAGTAAGAAAACTTATCGGAAATATGAAGAAACCCTGATTATTTATCTTCTTATCTCAGAAGACCGAGCAATGGAGATTAAATGGCAGGTTAATTTGGCGTGTAAAAATGTCGACAATGAACATCAGTTAAAGCAAGCAGCATCACACGATAAAGCAGCGGCAGCTGATGCTCTACCTCAATCTGATGATGATTCAGTCACATCAACTCCTTCAGAGACAGATGGACTAATTCAACCATAGGCAGAAGCAGAGGTTCAGCAACCAAGAAGTTTATTAACATGGACACACCATATGAACAGAGATGTTATGCGCAATAATTTTTTGGCTGAAAAAAGTAGGCAAAGTGTGAAGAGAAAACACTACCGACTCATTTTACTTAAGTACCCAGAGTTAGCCATACGAATAAATGAGCAGAATCTAGCAGACAAAGAACACTCAATATCTGTAAATAGATAGCTTTCATCTGTCGAAATAACTGCTATCCACATGAAAGTGGAACAGCAGACTTCTATTGAAAACCTCCCTTTGGAAGATGTAGTCAACAAAGACCTAGTTCTGGCTGAAGGTATAGGTGCTAGAGACAGTATACATCAAGAATCGGATCCACTAGAACCATATCCGGACATTATTAACGTTGATGTAAATAGTAAAATCCCAGAAAAAGTTTACTATAGTTCAGAGATGTAGAATCAACACAAAGGCATCCTCTGCTCAAGCTGAAAATCACACAGGATCTCCGTGCACTTCCTGGTCTTCGCCCCAGGAAGGGATCAAGATCCACCATGGAAGATCAGATTGGACATAAATGTCAGCAAATTAGGGAGCGAATTGGGTGGATTGACGCTGCGTGGTTCCAACTAGAAAAAGGAAGAGCAAGCAGTAACCCTAAAATAGAGCTGACTAATATCACAACTGCAGATATTTCTGCGTTTTCAAAAAGAACAAGTAACTGGAAAGCTCCAGGTTCGTACATAGTGCACAACTTCTGGTACAAGTAGTTGACGAGTTTGCATCCTGCGTAATTAAGATGTTTTCAGAAGATCATCGAACACCCACATCTGATGCCAGGCTTTCTGCTCAAAGGTGCTACGAATATGTTGCCTAAGAAGCCAAACGCTCAAAATCCCTCTCAATTTCAACCGAAATGACGTCCTTATAGAGGAACAAAAAGGATGTTGTAAAAGCTCGCGGGGCAGTACAGATCTAGTCACCATAGTCACTGTTGCCATAAAGCAAGATTGTAAACATCAAAGAAACTTGCACATGGCATACATTGACTACAAGCAAGCATTTCCTTCCGTACCACATGACCGAAAACGTTAGATCAACATAAGGTGGATAGTAAGGCATCCAATATTTGGCTGAAAAACGACGTCCTGTTTTTAGAAACCAAAGGAATCGTCATTGCGGTTCAGGACAGGTTTGCTCGCACCAGAAATGATCGCAAACACATGTTCCATCAAGAGGTGGTTGACCGGTGCCGATTATGTGAAAATACCAACGAGTCCATCTAGCACATTATTGGTTGTTGTCTCGTAATGAATCAGAGAGAATATACGCACAGACATAATGATGTGGCGGGCATTATACATCAACAACTTGCCCTAAACCTAGAACTCTTACTAGAATGAATGCCTTTCTGTAGATGCATTCCAGTGCCTGATTTGGAAAACGAAGGTTACAACTTATATTCGGATGTTACTATCCAGAAGGATCATTATATCCGAGCGAATCAACCCGACATCGTAATGGGAGAGAGAAAAGGTGGAAGAGTCTACATCAACGGCATTGCTTGTCCACTTAATCGGAATTCATAGGCAACCTATTCCACCAAGATTCATAAGTATAGCAAGCTGAGGCAAGAAGTAAAAACAATATGGAGGAATGTGAAACAGGCATCTACTTATCCTATTTTGATTTCGGCTACAGGTTTTATTAAACACCTGTCGCATTGTAAGGAACTTCCTAGACCATCAGGAAGCCAGTGACGAACATTACACATTGAGTAACACCAGTAAAAGACAAATTCCAAACTAGACCATGCTGAATTTATAACTTCAAATAAACTTAAGAACTGAAGACATCTAATTACGATTTATTCAAAAGAAGTCTCTCAGCACACCTTAAATAGTAATATCTTTTAATGACCACTAAAAGCAACCATTCACTAAAACAACGAAAACTATCTGATACAATTCTAGTTGAAGATTGCAAAAAAATAACATATTAAAAATAATTTCTCGCAGATCATTCAGTAGACATTCCTCAGTACACCCTGAATGACATATATTTCAAGAAATTCTAAAAGCAACCCCTTACTTATACGGGAAGGCTATCTGATAAAACAGTAGTTACAAATTCAACTAAAATTGAAAATTCAAGGTAATTCTGCAGGATACCTCCCATGAACTTATCTTAGCATCCCCTAATAATAATAATGGATTTTAACAACCCCATATTTCAAAATTTATGCTGCCTTGAAATTTTTCAAATATTTGTTTGCGGGGCTATTTTTTATGGAGGAGGACGCATAATGATTAATTCGTACCGGTCTCCAAAAGGATTTATTACGGCACTTCCTAGATTCAACCAAAATTGGTGCCTCTTTCCAGGTGAGGGAATACTTACATCCTTGCCTATTATAAAATGGTGCAATGTCAACTCTTGCAATTAACTCATGGTGTTCATGATCAATCGTGGTCACGAAAAAATAGATGCCATTTGCAAATTCCAAAAAGACTTTAACAGCAAAATCTCTGCGAATGTCTCTAGTTACTTGTATACTGCCTTGAGCAAACTGAAGATGGATCGGTATTCCATGCTGATCGTCCCACACGAGAACCGCTCTTTTAGCATACTCGAAATGCCGAGAATATAGTCTCGCTGGGGGTTTTACAGCATTCAATTCTGTAAAAATAAAATGAAGATTTGTCATCTTGAAAATATGAAAAATCCATACTAAACAAGGAACAAAAAAAAGGAAAAGACAAAAGTTGTTCAACCAAAACCCTTTCTGCTTTCCCATCTCCTTTCATCCTTTCACTCCTTTCCCTCAATCCTCTCCTTTTCCCATCATACCCCTTTAAGCTCTGCACTTCCCTTTCTGCTCTTTTATCTCCTTTCATCCTTTCATTCCTTTCCCTCAATCCTCTTATTTTCCTTCCTTTCCCTTAATCATTTACCACCCCTCCTTGCATTTTCTATTATACACCTCCTTTCTTATCATGACTCTCCAAGCTCTTCCCTACAACAACTCTATTACAACATTCCCACCATCCCATCCTTTCCCTTCCTTTCCCATTATCCTTCTCTACAATTCCCCTCATTTACGATTATTCCCCTCCTTTCACACCATCCTTGTCTAGCTTATTCCAAGATTTTTATTACATTGGGCAAACTTACCATCATAATTGATGAAAACCACGAAGGCAAAAAGTAGAGGTCCAAGAAGGATCTTCATTTTTTTGTCAGATTACGTGAGAGATAACTGATAAAGCTGGATCATTTCCACTACTACATATACTCGAAAAATTCATTAGAATGACGAAATATTGCAACGGGTGTAGCCCACGTGATAAAAGCAATAAAAAATCTTATCAGCCAGAACAAGATATCGAAATCGAAAACAGCGCTTAATAGACCTTGGGCTCTGTCCTTCTACTAACTCCCGGAAAAATTTTGTCAATTAATATTTGCCTGGAAATTCTGATGGAAATCTTAATTTTTAAATGTATTGAATTCATAAGATGACAGAAATTTAGAGAATCTACTTATAAGGAAAAAATTAGAACTTCTCGAGAATATCAAAAGAAAAAAAAATAATTTTTTTTCTTTTAATTATTATCAGTAAAAAATGTTACCATTTACATAGTGTGTACAGATCCAGCGTATTTTGCCGGATTTTAATCTTCTCGTCCGGCATATTTTTAATAACGTCATCATTTTCTATAAATTTTCCCAAATTTGCACAACTTTCATAGATTTCCATAAATTTCATAAATTTCAACAAATTTCATAAACTTTGAAGTATTGTGTATTGCATTTCCAGCACAATGATGAATTTTCGACCAAAAAAGACGAATTTTCAACAACAAAAAAGTAAGTTTTAACCAAACAGTTGGACCAAGAACCAAATAGTTGGGCATAAAAGATTAATTTTCAATTATAAAAGAACGAATTTTTAACCAAATAATTGAATCCTTAACTAATTACACGAATTTGTAATCAATGAAGATTATTGTCTAACCAAATAGTTGAGTTCATGTTCTAACAAAGAAGATGAATTTTCAACAAAATAAATCAATTTCCAATACAGTTCTTGAATTTTGAAGAGAAAATTGTGAATAATCTACGAAACAGTTAATTTTTCTTATAATTTGTTAAATTGTTATAAAACTGTTTCACTTTTGAACAAAAATTTGAATTTTCTACGAAAAATATAAATTTTCAACAAAGTTGTTGAATCCACAAGACAAAAGATGAAGTTTTCTACAAGGAAGTTCAATTTTCGACTTAAAAAACCAAATTTTTTTACTGTAATGATGAGTTTTCAAGCAAAACAAAAAAGATTTTAATTTGAAAGAAAGAAACTGTTGAAGTCAACCAAGAACATCAGAAATCAACGAAAATAAATGACTTTTCAACCAAATTTTTGATTTCTCAACCAGTAAAGATCAATTTTCTATTTCAAATATTAATATTCAATCAAAGGTGGAAAAAGAAAATTCTTAATTAAAAAAACTAACTAACTAAAGAGATAAATTTTCAAATAAAATGATGAATCTTGAAAAAAATCGATTTTCAACAAATGGATTCAACATTCAACCCAAAAGATGATTTTCACTAAAAATGGAATAGTTAAATATTCAATCAAAGAGATGAATCTTCAACAAAAATATTATTTTTCAACAAAGTAGTTCAACTTTGAACGAATTAGATAAATATAAAAGTTTACAACAAGTTCTGGTATCAATTCCACTTTTTTAACTATATTAGGTGTTTAAAATCTAAAAATTGTAACATAATTATAATTATTAAAAACAAATTACCTTACAAATCTTCGTTTCAAATACTTTTCTGATTTCATGTTTTTATTTCCGGATCTGTATGTTTGGGCAGATCCAGGATAAATGTCGCTAGTTCAATTTGTAATTTTTTATATATGAATATAAATATATAATAAATATAACAAATTTCATTTCATTATTTATATTTAATCAAAATATGCAGAATATGTATACAACACATTTGCAGATATTTTATTAAAATTTTTTTTTCTCGAAAGCTTTCCACGTAATTATTGGTTTCGAAATATCTTATCTCGTAATGTGTATCATATATATAAGCCACATTGAAATTATATTCAGTCATTAATAGATTAAAAATTAAATGTTACTTTTACTTCGGCCTTCGTGTAAAAATTCATTTTCACCTTGAGGAATACAATATTTATTCACGCTGATAGTGCTGAGATAATAAAAAAGGCATGATACGGAAATCAAGGAAATAAAAAAAATGCAGATGAAGACAAAATTTTATTCGTTTTATTTAGTTTTATTTTTGGCCAAACATGAACCACTAAAATATATTTTGTACCAAACACAATCATTTTCAACCTAAAAAAATTAATTTTTAAACAAACACTTTGACCAACAAATATTTAGTTCAACTCGTAAGCATAAAAGACAATTTTTCAATAAAATAGTTGAAATTTTGACCCAATAGATACATTTTTTATCAAAAAATCTGTATTTTTCGAAGACAGGTGAATTTTCAATAAAAAAGTTAATTTTCAACCAAGGAAGATGAATATTCAACCAAATGGTTGAATTTTCCATAAAATAATTCAATTTTTCAACAAAATAGTTGATCCAAATAGTAGTTTCACAAATCCGAAAGAACACATTTTTTAAAAGGCAGTTCAATTTTTAAAGCAAAATATAATTTTCAATAAAAAAAAATTAATTTTCAACAAAATAATACAATTGTTGACTCAAAAGGATCATTTTTCCAACATAGTTAAACTTTCCGTGAAACAATGAAATTCATCAAAAAAATAGTTGATTTTTTATCTAATCTGATTTTTTTGTTTGAAAAATAAATTTTCAACCGCGAGGAGTAATTCCTTACCAAAAGCATGAATTTTCAAAACAATACATACACTTTTTCAACAAATAGTTTAAATTTAAGCGAAAATACGAATACTCTACAAAACAAATTTAAAGTTGTTGTACCCGAAAATGAGAATTTCCAACAAAAATGTTAATTTACAACCAAATACCTGAATCTTCAACTGAAATAATAAATCTTCAAAAAAAAATTAATGTTTTACCAAGTAGTTCAACTTTAAATCAAGATATCAAAAACAGTAGAAATCGACACAAAAATATCCACTTTCAACCAAATTAATAGATTTTCAACGCAACAGCTGCACTTTTCACCCAAAGAGATTAATTTTAAACTAAAATGATCTATCTTCAACAGAACAATGAATTTTTAATCAAACAGTTTAATATTTGACTAAATAGTCAAAATTAAAAAAAAAAGATGATTTTTTTACCACAAAAATTAATATTCTACTAAATAATTGAATTTTTAACTAAAAAAGATAAATTTGCAACCAAAACTGGAATCATTCTCAACTAAGCAAAAACTTTTTAAGAGTCCGCAATTTATGAATAGCTCTTTAAATTCATAATTTAAAATTAGTTCTTTAAAAGATCTTCCCAAGTGCGAATTGAAGACGCTGAAAACACGGTTCAATTTTGGCACGATCATGGCAGCCAATAGATAACACGATAAAGGCAACTTTCTTTGAGCATTCCCGTTCTCACCTTTCTCATCATCCTTTATCATACCTTTTATCCTTTACCACCATATCCCTACAACCTCTCATTCTCCTCCTTTCCCATCATACTTCTTCATCCCCTTCCCTCCTCACTCTACACTCATCTTCGCTCACCACCCTACACTCATCTTTTCTCCTTTCCAATGAACCTCCACACCACACTTTCTTTTTTATAATCTCTCTTCTTATCCGCCATATCCCTACAAACTCTCCACTTCCTTTCCACCTTTCACACCATCCAAAACTATCCCCGTCCATCCCTTTTCATACTCTCCCTTACTTTTTCATCATCCACCTACTTTCCTATCTCCCTCCTTTCCCACCACATTCTTCAACTCCTTTCCTTTCTATACATCTCCTTTACTCCTCTTCCGTAATTACCTTCCCTGGCTGATGTTACCAAGCTAATATCTGCTCTTCGGTTGGATGCCCAGATTCAGCCAACATTTGGTGGTCTTTCCAGCTTCTTCTTCTCCTTTCTCACCATTTCCATCCATCCCCTTCTCACCCTCTCATGGTAAAACAAGTACAACTACCTTCACTTGTGAATAGGCTACCAAGATTTATGTACTAATCAACTTGTTCTATTCTCTCACCATTTAGGACAATTTTGAATATTGGTTTATCACCTTTTCCTTCACCCATCATGATTTTTGTTTTATTTACGAGAGGTCCATTCTTATACACTTGTTCATGAATATAATAAGTAGCCATGATGACATAAGGCATCCTTGTCTAACACCTTGCATAATATCGAACCAGGCACTCAGTTTCCCATTTACCATTACACTCGTTATGCTACCAGTATAGATTGTTTTTATTGCTTGCAAGAGCAATTCATTGACTCCATATTCTTTCCAGACTTTCCAAAGTTTACTTCCCTACACCTTGTCAAAAGCTTTTTCTAGGTCAATAAATGCACAGAAAACTTTTTTCCTTACTCTCAAACTTTTTTCTGTGAGTTGTCCTGAGCTAAATATTTGATCCCTACATGATCTTCCTGGTATAAATCCACTTTGGACTTCTCATGTCTTTTCTTCTCTTATTTTCATTGCGCTACGAATAAGTGTTTTTGAATTTATTTTATTTACAGTACCTAATAAGCTGATCCTTTTGTAATTATTGCAGTTGTTTTTATCCCCCTTTTCTTTGTAAATTAGTACAATAATAGCTTTTTTTCAATTGTCCGGAACAACTCCCAACTCGATACATATATTTATCAATTCGCACAAACTGTCAGGTATGTACTAGCCACCATATTTTAGCATTTCAGTGTCAACACTGTCTACACCAGTTGCCTTACCATTTTTTAACTTCCTAATTATATCACTAATCTCAGTGACACAGATTCTCTCAACTGAGTTTTCTAACGCATCGTGTTCTATATCGCAGTTGTGGTGTCCTATAGTTCCATCTCCTAATAATTCCTTCAAAGAATCTCTGAGAGCATCTAATATCTCGTCTGTATCATATAGCATTCCACCCTTGCTATTTCTCATGCTGACTAACTCTGTACTTTTACATCTCTTTATATAGATCATTACCAATTTATGAAACAGTTTCTTCCTTTCTTCAAAGTCATTTTTCATTTTCTTCTCCTCTGATTTTATCTTTACTTTACTTGAATGGTCATTTAACTTTCCTCTATTTGTGTCTTTAATCTATTTAAGAGAAGACAGTCCACAATTTAAAAAAGGTACAATTCTTTTGTTTTGAAGAAGGATTAAGAAAACAGTATGCAACATTGCCTTGGTTGTACTCTTCTTTCTTTTCTTGTCCGGCTGTATGAATCTCATCATTCCACCATGCATCACCAGAGGTTCTACCTGTTCTTCTTTGATACCTTATTTTGTTTAGGCGAGAAATTTGAAAATCCATATGTCATAAAAAAAAGAACTTTCGCGGCTTCAAAAACGATTTTTACCGCAAAAGACATTTAGTTTTAGTTGTATACACCATTTGGTACGTTTCCTGATGATAAATTTTACCAAAGTTTGCGAATTTTACAAAAGATGGTTGAGATATCCTTACCTAAAAGTGCGAAAAATGCTTGTTTAAAATTAAGGATATCATTTTTCTTTGCAGAGAAATCCTTAAATGAAGTTTAGTACTGTGATGATAACATTACGATCTGGCACAAGATCCTTGGAACAAAAGCAAAAACAAAAGTTCTTGATTGAAAATTCAACTTACTTTTAAAAAACGTGTTTTTCTGGCTTAGAAATTCATCTTTCCAGTCTAGCAAACGAGCTATTAGGCGAAAAACTTAACTATTTTATTGCAAATTTAATTATTTTGTTGGAGAGTTAATTATCTTGTTCAATGTAACTTCTTTGTCGGAAATTTAGCTATTTAACTTACCTAATGTTGATCAAAATTTTTTTCTTGTTAAGTTTTTTGCAAAGTCAATGATTTTCTAACTCAAGCCTATTTTTAATTCGACTTCCGTCAGTAAATGCAATTTTGATTGGTAGTATACGTTGCCACGAATTGGCTCTATGTAGAGTGCGAGTACAATCACATGCATTATTTTTTTTATTTTAGTGATTGAATTAAACAAAACAAAATTTAAGATATGAGTAAGAGTACTTTTTAAATAATTATCGTTTTCTGTAGGAATAGGTAAAACCCAGAAAAATGTTACATCATTCTCATATGTTTGCATTCTTTACTTTGTGATTATTCTTCACATAAGCAATGGTGACTTTATTCAAATAAGGCGGATTCCCATAATGTGTCCATACTTTAATTTGAAAAACAAGACTTGTCTGTGCATAAACGGCTCAGTTCCCTGTTGAATTTGGTATTTCATGCAGTCAGCGTCAGATGGACATATATTTCTATCTGTAAATCTCATGGTGGTTAATCCAGTAGTCTGAGAATGGAATACACTAATTTCTCTTCCAAACATCTCGCCGAACGCAGCTCGTTGTGCATGTGCTGTTGGCCCTTTGTAAAAAAAAAACATTTTCAATTAAAAAATAGGTTTAACATAAATCTCCAAATTGAACAACAAACAAATCAATGTTGATATGTGGGGGCAAGCGGCCCTTAGGAGAAGCAAACATTGCATTTAGAAATGTAGAATCAAGACTGTGCCGCTTTCCCACACACGGGACACAAGTCCCAGTTTACAGTAGCTCCATGATTATTACTGATTTCAAATTAGGTTTGAACTATTTTTCTTTACTTATTTGTTTTAATTGTTGAAGCTGAAAACATGGCTCAATTTTGGCACAATCAGGGCAGTTAGTAGTTGGCTAATAATACTGGGCCGAACTCTGCCTATTTCAAATAAAACTATTAGTATCTAAGGCCTCGGACTCGCGACACTTGCAAGACACTAAGACACTATTATGGCACTGTGTGAACTCGCAAAACTAACAGGATATGAAGGGAAATGCGGGTAACGCTTCACAGGTAACGCTTCGAGGGTAACGCTTCACGGGTAACGCTTCCTGTCCTCTATCTCTTCTTCGCTTCTCCCACTGCCTGACTCGTTCATTC
>CAKNWT010304863.1:533-11080 GCA_932066315.1 Andricus coriarius | reverse complement strand
TCGTTAGGTTCGCTCAAAAACAGAACTGAGCATAGATAATCTTCCTCCGTCATGGTCGGTAACAAGTATTATAAGTGACGAAAGAAAAACCCAATGTAGACAACTATTTGATCTACTCCCTTTTTAGATAAATAGAATACTCCACGACCAAACGAAGCACTATCATCCTCCAGGACCCAAGATTATAATAATTTTCCATTTTGTTGTTTGGTTCGTCGAAAACAGAACCGAGCAGATCCTCTTCCTCCTTCATGGCCGTTAACAAGTAGGGTAATTGACGAAAGCAAAACCCAATGTAGACAACTATTTATTTACTCCCTTTTTAGATAAAAAGTAGAATACTCCACGACCAAACAAAGCACTATCATCCTTCAGGACCCAGGTTCATGATAATTTTTCATTTTGTCGTTAGGTTCGCCTAAAAACAGAACTGAGCAGATAATCTTCCTCCGTCATGGCCGGTAGCAAGTATGGTAAGTCACGGCGTGCTTGAAGACTGAAAAAGTTTGACTAAAATGGATCAAAAATCTGCTAACGCGAAAAGTTTCTGCATCGTTTGCACATTGAAAATCAGCTGAATTTAAAATCCTAGCTGCTCCCTTTCGCGAGTTATGCGCATTTTTATATTTTTACATAACAACCTGTACTACCAAGCTTGCGTAATCGAGTTTATTAAGCACAATACTTTTTTAAGTTTACCGTTTTTCCAAAATATATCGAAAGTAAGTTTGTGCTGCTTATTTTTTACATTTGAAAAATTTAGTTACCACTTTTAGCCAAGCCCAGGACCAACGACGAGGACGTAGTGGCTAAATGGTCCCATTTTGTATTTTTTTTTCTTTTTAACTTTTTTTGTATTTTCTATATATATTATATATTGAATTGTATACATAATAAATCACATATTTAATAGTATGGATATATTTTAATGAGTTTTTTTAAACAATGTTTAGAAATATAGATTAGTAAATAATGTTTAAAATTACAAGTGAGGCAAAGGAAATTCTATTACTGCACTGTTAGAAATTTCTATAGCGATTTTAATATAAATGTAATGGAAGCAATATGCATATACGTGAAGTAAATTTAATATACCGTCATCTTGTAGAATTAATATACATGTATAGTAAAACACGGTGCGTGGAAGTTGAAAGTTCTTTGATGCACCCAAATCTGGTCAAATATTTAAAACTAAAGTAATAATCTAAAATTCATCGATTAAATTCTTATTTATAATCAAAGTGCAACGTACGGGTGAAACTTTCTTCAAAATTCACTGTAAATGTCAAAATTTTAACGCGAGTACTGCTGCTTTTAGGTTAGATGTGTTGAAAATTCGCTTAATTGATATTTTTTACTTAAAACCCAGTATAATTTATGTTTAACTAGAAAAAAATATTATGCTTTATCATTTAGAATAAAAAATTACTGCCATCATTATTTTTAATTTGTTGAAAGTGAAATTACCTGACTTTTCTGAATGTTGATCAATATATATGTATATGAAATTTAATATGCAGCCTCTTAATTAATATTTCATAAACCGAGTTTTTAGATTTAATATACAAATGTATAGTAAATATATATTAAAATTGCAAACATTCTTAACAGTGTGCTTTTAAGGAGTATGATTTGTGCTGTATACATGTTACCTTGTAACGTGCCCAGAATTTAAAAAAATCACGATGTATAGATTCTCCGCTTTGCTCTGACCAACCCTTATTCATTATTGTTTTCTATGAAACGTAAACTTTTACGTGAGTAAGAATTACGTGAATTTTTAGTGTTTCGAAAAGTTTATCGATGCTTTTCAGACCTTTATCTCATTCATTGATCTAAGCATCAGATTAAAGTCCAACTTTACCAGAGGTAAAACAACAATGAAAAATTTTATGCATTGCTTTAACAGCAGTAACATGGGGTATAATTTTGAAAATGCCTACCACTTGATATATTGATATAATCCGTCTCCGTGGTAGATTTTTGAGATAAGGTTTAGCTTTATAGGCCACAACAAAGCTTTATCTTGACCTACAAGAGGAACTAATCCTCTCCAAAACAAATGAATCAAAAATCCCTGTAGAACGTGAAGTTCAGGTATGACCCATTTTTTCAAAACATAAACATCCTCTTCAGAAAAAATAGGAAAATTAATTGTACTATGACACTCTTTACTATACTTCTTATTTTTACCTCCAAGACAATATTTTTCATAGAAAATAATAATGGATTAGGGTATTGGTCAGAGCAAAGCGGAGAATCTATACATCGTGATTTTTTTAAATTCTGGGCACGTTGTGAAGTAACATGTATACAGCACAAATCATACTCCTTACGGCTATTAAAAGCAGTAATAGAATTTTCTTCGCTTCACTGGTCCTGGGCTTGGCTAGAAGTGGTAACTAAATTTTCCCAATGCTAAAAATAAGCAACACAAACTTATTTTCGATTGCGTAAGCTTTGTAGCTGATTTTCAATGTGCAAATGATATTTCTTTCGATTATTACATAAAAAAAGAGTTTTCTCCGAAAAAAACTGCCTTTACGGGGAGTCCTATTCTTCAGATTATGTACGTAAAAAACTAGAGAAAATTGATTCTCCGTTTGGCCTCCGTTTATGAAGTCCGATTTACCGCTCTTTTCCAGGGGCCTTAAATGGGATCCTTTACTTGATTTAAATACTTGATTTTCCATTATTTCAGAAAGATTAAGTCTTCTTATCGTCTAAAACATAGTCACTGGATTCGCATCTTTATCATGCGCTTGAGTACCTGAAAATCCGGCCTTTGTTCTCGGACTTCCTCAAAACATCGTTTGACGCATTCGAAACTTGGTAGAGAAGTGGTGGCGTAAACCAAGAGGAAGGCATGTGCTGTCGCTATACTAAGCCTCCTCATGGCCGGAAACTGTAAGTCTCCTAAAGGATGTGAAGGAAATTTCATCTCTCTTATCTTCAATGCATACATAATATTTATAATTATATTCATACTGTGGACCTAGTTTATGAGCAGTAATATTTATGAAGACATTATTTTTTTCACTGTTATATAAGGTGTAAGATTACCATCCTTGAATAACACAACAAATATCATAAGAGTATTAAATGAATATTGGGGTGACTCAAAAAAAACAATTATTTCGTATATAATTTTACAATTTTTTATAAATTGAAAACAAATTTGTATTGCCTGCTCCAAAGCCATTAGAGGCTAAATAAAAAATTTTAATTATTTTTTCCTTGTTTAAAAATAATAAATGACCCATGTAAAAGCTATGAGGATGACAATAAAATTATGGTGGGCATCACTGAAAATAATTTTATCCTAATTTTATTCAGAATACGACCCCTAAAAGTGAAAAGATCACCCTCTATAGTAAATCGATGATTTATAATGTGTTTTTTTTAAATACGCCAGATGGTAAACATTCTTTTATTCATATAAAAGATGCTAAAATGAATTGATTGACGTATAATATTTATGCATTTTAATATAGAGTGAAGAAGTTCTGCTCATTTATAATATTTAAAAAATTTATTTTTTGAAAGAAAAACTTTTTTTTATTAAATTTAATTAAAGTTGATATAAGAATCAAAAAGACTCATTGGTCACAAAATAGCGGATCCAATATGGCGGAAGAGTATGCTAAATAAATTGTAGTTTTTTTTTTAAATTGTTATAAGGGGGTTTTCAAGCTTGATGATTACGAATCCGATGTCAAAAACTGAAAAAACAAACTGGCGGATCCAATATGGCGGGCGAGTATGCTAAATAAATTTTTGATTTTTTAAAAAATTGGTATGAAGGGGTTTTCAAGCTCGCTGATTTCTTTTCAAAATTGATATAAGGGGGTTTTTAAAGGCACTGATTACGAATCCGATGTCCGCCATATTGCATCCGCCATTTTTCTTAAATTTTTGACATCGTATTTGTAATCAGCGAGCTAAAAAGTCCTCTTATACTAATTGTCAAAAGAATCAAAAGTTTATTTACCATACTCGTGCGCCGTTTTGGCTCCGCCATTTTGTTTTCGGCATTTTGGACATCAGATTCGTAATCAGCGACCCCGAAAACCCGTGAGTAACAGAACTTGGTGTATTTTATGAAAATGTTATACTTTTGGCTAGCTTTTCACGATTTGGCCAAACTGTGAATCCTAGTAAAACAGTTACGCATTTTTCGCAAAAAGATTGTATTTTACCATTTTTTTTATTAAGGGTGGCTTCAAAATCCAAAAGTGGAATTCAATTTGCCGTTAAATTATTGCAAAACTATGAAATCTTTAAACAATATTTCTAATGTTATCCTAAGACTTTTCTTTTGAGAAATTGTGTGAATAACTGTGAAAGAAGCTAAATATCGATCTAAAAGGTAGTTTTTAAAAGTTAAGGGGAGTGTTCTATCGCTGACACACATATTCGAACCCCTATAGAGGTTGGTTTTTTCACTTTGAGAAGTTGTATTCTGAATAAAATTAGGGTAATATTATTATTTTCAGTGATGCCTATAATCATTTTATTGTCATACTTATTGATTTTACGTAAGTAAATTTATCACTTTTATACACACACACACACACAAAATAATTAACACATTTAAACGTTTAAAAGCCTTGGAACAAGGGTGAAACGTTTTACTTTTAATTCGTAACAAATTTCACAATAATTTTTACAACGAACGAAAGAAAATAGGGAGGTGAGACAATAACAAAAGAAGATAATTTCTTTGGGCCACCCTAATGAATATATCAGGGATCACAGTAGTTCAGTAGCTCAATTTCAGGGAGTTACAAATGCTCATGTTTAAATTGTTTCAAATGTATTGTTAACAGTAGACAGATTTTGATTCCTTATTCTCATACATTTTTTTCTAGTGTATTATTTTCTGTACAGAACCTTCAATTGTTGAAAGTATTTTTCTAATTGAGCTAGAAAGAAATAATTTGAAATACACAAAAATTACTATTTGAAAAACCTACTTTTTTGTTTCCTTAGATGTTTAAAATTGTTTATAATGTTTTAATAATTCTAATAGTTTAGTAGTCTAATAATTTCTAAAAGTTTTAATTCTCATAAGAATATCCAACTATTTTTGGTT
The DNA here is from genome assembly GCA_932066315.1 of Andricus coriarius. Lineage (NCBI taxonomy): Eukaryota > Metazoa > Arthropoda > Insecta > Hymenoptera > Cynipidae > Andricus > Andricus coriarius. The sequence goes on along the minus strand of CAKNWT010304863.1, from coordinate 5,985 downwards.
TAAGGGTCTACTATTCTATTTTTGGCTGAAAATGTTTTTTGGATAACAATTTTATTATGTGGTTAAAAATTTAATTATTTTATAGAAAATACATAATTTCGGTTTTGAAATGAAACTGTTAAGTAGAAAATTCATCTTTTTGGCTTCATGATTGAATAATTTGATTGACATTTTTTTTCTTGACTGTAACTTCTTTTTTGGTCGAACATTCAAATGTTTTGTTGAAAATTCGTCTTTTAGGGTAAAAATTGATGTGTTGAGGTACAAATTTAATTTTTGTTGGTAAAAATTCCACTGTTTCGATGAAAATTAATCTGTTTTGGTTGATGATTCAACTACATATTTTATCAAAAATTCGTATTTTTTTGATAAATTCTACTGCTTATAATTTAAAATCTTTTTTATTTTAAATATATTGAATTATATTTTTCGTTAAATTTAAGATTGAAATTTTAACTATTTGGTTAAGAGTTCAACTACTTTGTTGAAAATTCATTTTTTTTTGGTTGAAGATTCATCATTTTGTTTTGAAACTTCAATAGTTTGTCTAAAAAGTCATCATTTTTTTTTAACTAAATTATTTTCCTAGAAAATTCAACTCTTTCGTTTCAAATTAATTTATTTGTTTAAAAATTCGTCTCTTGGTTACATTTTTCGTTGAGAATTCACCTTTTTGGATGACTATTCAACTATTTGGTTAAGAGTTCAACTAATTTGTCAAAAATTAATTCTTTTGGTTGAAGATTCATAATCCCATGTAGAAAATTCATCTTTTTGGCTTGAAAATTCAACATTTTTTTTTTGTATGGATATTCATCTCTTTTGATAGAAATGTAATCTTTTTTGCTTAAAAATTTTATTACTTGGTTAAAAATTTAATTATTTTGTTGAAAATTCAACAATTTTGTTAAAAAGTCATCCTTTTGGTTCAAAATTCATATTTCCGTGTTGAAAATTCAACTGTTTCGTAGAAAATTAGTCTTTTCGCTCATTTTTTAGTCTTGATGCATTATACTATTTTTTAACAAAGATTAAAAATTTTTTCGTTCAAATTTATTTATCTATTTATTTATCATTTTAGCTAAAAATGCATTCCTTTAGTTCAAAGTTCAACTGTTTGGTTAAAAATTCGCTTTTTTTGGCAAAAGGGGGAAATTGGATAAATATTCTCGATTTTAGGTGTTTTAGGGGATTTTTTAAACTTAAGGAAAAAGGGGTTAAGGGGAATAGATGAAAAAGGGGACGGACTGTGAACCATTATATTTATGTAATTTTTGCATTTTTTAAATAAAGCGTTCATGTTAAAATGAACTCTATTTAACGGACTGCACAAAATCGTCAATTTTCCACAAGACCAAATTTTCAACAAATTATATTAAATGCTCGAACAGCAATATTCGCTGTCCCCTTAGTTTTAATTTGGGAGTGTTATCGAAACAACGAGGCAAGCTCGTTATAACGATATGCATACTGGCGAGAAAATAATTTAAATGTCTAAAAAGACCTGAATTGCAAACCAAAATGTAGAATAATATTTTTAGAGATGTTTGATTTAAATTAATGTCTATCTGCTACTTGATTATCTTTAACATTCCAAATGACAATTCATTTGTAATAAAATAGAATTTTAGTAGATTGGACATTGAATTGAAAATTTGGTTTAGGTATTAGAGATATCGAGGTCCACGTTTTATGACAATCGCTAATCAAAAAGTACGAGACTTTTCCTAATTTTACATTAGATTATTTAAATTCGTTCCAGTCCGTTAGTAAATTATTCTATTAGACACACCAAATATTATATTGAAATACCTACAGAAAAAAGTTGACATTTTTATTTATAAGTAAACAATTTATAAAGTAATTCTAAATTTATAATTTACACGAGGAAGTAAACTAAGGGTTTGATTCTACGTTCTTGAATCAAGTTTTTAAAATATCGATGATAAAAGCTTTTTCTTTTCCTTCTCAATAAGGTTTAAGAATTCAAACGGCATTAAGGAAATACATTAACCTTATGAAAAACATAGGATTGTATTTTTAGTTTTAAAGTAAATGTTAAAAAATGAAGCAGAAATAATTAAATGCTAATTAGAGAATGCCGAAAATAACGTTTCTAACGAATTTTGAAATATCGGGGGTCAAAACTTTGTAAAAGCTGCTCTCTTATTACAAAAAAACTTTTGGCCAATCTGATACAGAATTTCCTTTGGGAGTGCTTTTACTATGCTTATACAGTGAAGCTCTTTGATAACTGATACATTCTTGAAAGTTTGAGTGTTTTGGAATTTAGTCGCTTCTAATTAAAACAGGCAAAAGCTTTTTGTTTATAAATATCAATGGTTTATAGCAGAAGTTTTTTATGCTTGTTGGTAAATTATAGTTTTTTAACTCTCTAATATGTAAACTATAGTTAGAAAATAAACTTCTGGGAATAAGAAAAAAATGCAAAACTTGTCCTTAATATTTCCTTTTACAGTTTCATAAATTATTTCATTAACTTTTTAGAAAAGCTTAAACTTTTTTACGATTTACTATAGCTGCAATGCAATTTTCATAATAATTGATCATAGAAAACTATAAATTAGTATGAAAAATTACGATTTTTAATGAAGAATTGTAATTTTTTGATTAAGTGATAAAAATAAAAATTTGCTAAGAAAAATTATGGAAATTTCAGGGTGTCTACCTAACCGATGATTTTTAATTTCCGGTCATTTCCCGATTTCTCCCTGTAAATTAATTTTTTCCGGTCTATTTCAAAAGGTTAAAAAGATTTAAAGGATCTTAAACCATTTTTTTAAGATTTCAAGAGATTTGTAAACATTTTGAAAGATTTCTGATTTGGAACAGAAAATTTTTGAAAAGAATCATAATTCTGAGTTGGAACATCAGATAATTTATGGTCATAAGATTACAATTCTGATTCGGAACGAAGAATTTTTTATACAAGAATTTTAATTCTGAATTTAAACAGGGATTTTTTTGATTCCCTTGTAAATCAGAATTAAAATTATTTTTCGAAATTTCCGTTTCATGTCAAAAATTCTCTGTTCCAGCCCAAGTAATAATTATGTAGGCAAATCCAGAATGATATTTATTTGCAATATTTTCTATTATAATTCAGATATATAATTTATTTTTGTTTGCAAAAAAAAAAGAATTTTCAAGTTCAAACAAATGTTGAAAACTTGGAAAAAGGCATGTACAAAATCGGACGGATTGTGACTTGGAACAGGGATTGTTTTTGTAAATTCCTTTTTTATTAATCAGAATTAAAATTATGTTCCCCAATTTCCAGTTCCATGTAAAAAATTACCGGTTCCAAGACAAAATTATAATTCTTTACGAAATTCCCTCCTCTGAAGTAAAAATTTTAATTCTTTACAGGAATTTCTGTTATATTTAATTTATTTATTCCTCGTCCAAACTCAGAATTATCATTCTTTTAGAAAATTCATTATACCAAGTCACAATGAAATTTATTTCCTGCTTTAAATTAAAATTATACTTATTTACATTTTCTATTATAATTCAGGAGGAATTTGGACGATCATAGTTTTTTGAAATTTCTAAGGTGAACGTAAAATAGAAACTATAATTCTTAACGGTATTCGAGAGTGGACACGAATCCTAGTCATTTCCCGGTTTTCGAGATTTCTCGGTCAGGTAGACACCCTGTATTTATAGTTTTTCATCATTTTTTTTAGATAATAGCAAATTTCTACACACAATTATGAATAAATTCAATTTTCTACGAAAACAAAGGAAAATCTACGACTTCAAAATAAATGTTAAAAAAAATGTATGAAAAATTGCAGCGTTCCAAAAAAATAATGTTTTAACAGTTTGGAATGAAAAACTACTAATTTCAATAAAACTTAAAAATTTTTAACCAAAATTTAGAAAGTTTAATTATTTATAATATAAAAAAAATAAAAAATTGATAAGGAATATTTACTCTTCACAAATGGAGTACTAGTTTTTCTTAATACTTTATATACAGTCTTTTTTTTTTGAAAATTACGAGTTTATAAAAAGTCTTAGGTAAATATTAGGGTGACTCAAGAAACATGATTTTCGAAATTGAATACACACACTAGCCTCAGGTGTACCTTTTTAGGCAAAATTAAAAAAAAAAAAAAACATTCAAAATTGGATATGACTGAGAGGTTTCCTATTTGAGTTTTGTCTTTTTCATTTTTTTTATAGTTTTTATTTTCTCAATGTCTTAAAAGTTGTTGTATTATATTTTTAAAGCTATAGCATTATTCCCTTTTATATTACATTCATTGTGCACTATTAGGAGGAAAATAATCATTTCATCTTATTTGTTAAAACAAAAATGTAAACATTTTTTATAAGAATTTGATATACGGTGTGCCAATAAGAAACAATACGTATATTAAAAAAGTTACTTATTATAGAAACATGTGAGACAAGTAAGAAAAAGTTATTATTTTCCTTAAAAATTAGCAAAAAAAAATCATTTAATTATTTACAATGATCGTAATATAATAAGAAATAATTTTATATGTATACAAAATAATACAAGCGTTTTCAAGACATTGAGAACATACAAATTACAAAAAATCCATAAGAAAGGCATAACTCTAATAAGTGATTTCTAAATCATAACCAATTTCGAAATTTGTTTAATTAGTTGACTAAAAAGGTACAACTTAGGCAAGTGTGCGTGTTCGGATTCGAAAATAATTTTTTCAATCGCCCTAATATATAATTAAAATTTGCTGAGAAAAATTGAGGAACTGACTCCGCACGTTTCTTATGGCAATTTGGTTTCGATTAAATTTTCCCTATTTGATATATATGTTGTGGTACTAAAAAGAATATGTAAAAATTCAATAAATTTAAAAATAATAAAAAAAATAAGTAATATTAATTTAGAAATTATAAATAAGTGTAAAATGCATTAAAATTCTTAATATTTTATAAAAATTCTTAGAAATTTGCATAGAAATTCATAAAAAGTTTCGTAAGAACACGTAGAAATTAGTTCCACCAGGGAAGTCTTTGTATATTTTGTTTATTAAGGCGTATCGAATACAATAAAGTTCTTCATTCGTAGTTCTAATAGGGATGAAAACTTTCTTCTAGGAGTCAAAAACACTCCCCTAAAGTTACCTTAAACAAAAATCTCCTCTTTCTCTGCATCGTAGATATAGTCAAAAAGTACTAAAAGTAAATGAATTTATATCTGTATATCAATGTCATTGAAATATTTTTTAGCCTGCCTGAACGACCTTCCATTGTGCTTTATTACAGTTAATTTTAAAAACATTTATTATGCATACCTTCAAGAAAAAAATATTTTACCTTTAAAGTTTTATTTAAATCCTAAATAGCTTAGTTTTAAATTAGGCATATTAGAAAAGTTACATTAATTATAATAGATAATTCTTCAAGTTAAAAAATAGCTTTCACTACTCAC
>CAKNWT010304856.1:3094-22773 GCA_932066315.1 Andricus coriarius | reverse complement strand
ATCATGGAAAAAAAGTCATCGGAAATATGCTCTTGGTTAATTCTGTAAACAAATTGTGCATATTCCTTGAAAAATAGCCAAACTGTAAATATATTTCTGAAAATTGTTTAAATAATACGTTATTTTGGGGAATTTGCAAATCATCACAGAAACAAGTCATCTGAAAGATATTCTTCGTTAATTTTTTTAAATAAATGGAGAATATTCGTTGAAAAGTAGCCAAAATCTGAGTTGGCTTAAGACGATGTCAGGGTACCGTGCCATACCTGACGGCTCACCTGACCCTTCCTATCGTAAGGCGCTCGAACTCGAGCTCGCTGCCCAGCGGGCCAATGTGATGCTCAACAGGAGGCTACTGTGTTACAATACCTAATGAACTCTTGTTCCGCACCACCATGGAGGTCGAGTCGAAGGCGCATTTTGTTTACACGGGGCTCCTCTGACGTTTAAAATTATACTAATTGCAAAATTATTAAATTTTAAGGTTTAATAATTAACTGTGGAAAAAAGAAGAAAATTCCAATTTTAATTTATTTCAATTTTTAGCAGTTGAATTTCCAACTGTTTGATAATTTAATTTACTTCAATTTTCAACATTTGAAGGTGTAACTGTTAAAATGTATTGAAAATTAAAAATTGAAGCTTTCACAGCTTGGTTTTAAATAGTCGGAAAATAAATTTCAAATATTCTTCAATTTATTTCAATATTCAACAGTTGAGAATTGAAACCTGAATTTTTATTTTTTTTTTCATTTTCAACCACAGAAAATTAAATTTTTAACAGTTGAAAATGAATTTCTAAATTATATTTAATTTGAAATTTCCTCAAACTTTCCAAAACTTTGAAAAAACTTCAAAATTGTATTTCGAATTCTTCAGAATGTTCGAAATTTTCAAGAACTGCTGAATACATTTGTAAATTATTCAAATTTTTCATAAAACATTGAAAAAATTCTGCAAACTTACAAAAATTTCCTAAAAATCTTCCATATTCTTTTTTGATCCTGATCTTGAAAAGAAATGTGCATTTTTTAAAACCCCTTTTTCAAAGAATTCTTCTTTTTCCCTTTATTTAATGAACTTCCTCTTTTCTCGTTTTTTCACTTAAATGTGAACGGGATTTTACTATTTCGTTGAAGATTGAACTATTTTGTTATAAATTCGATTTTTTTAGGTTGAAAATTATTTTTTTTTTCAACTGTAAATTTATCTATTCTATTTTTAGTTGAAATCTGACCGCTTTAGGTTGAAAATTTGACTATTACATTTTCATTGAGAATTCATCTTTTTTTGTTGAACATTTATTTTATTGCCTAAAGGTTTACCTATATTGTTGAAAATAATTTTTTTAACTGTAAATTTAACTATTCATTGTAGGTTGCACATTTCTCTTTTTTTAGTTATAAATGTAATAAATGTAATAAATGGAATTCGTGCACATAAAAATATTTTTTTTTTTTCAGATTTATTGGAAAATTAAAAATGATTTTTTTAATAAGAAATTCATTTTAAGAGATTATTTAATAATATTTCAAAATATTTCTACATTCTCAAAAAATAATCCTGAAGATTGTTAGGTAATTATTTCAATTATGTAGGTTTAAAAAAAAAGTAGTAAAATTTTGAATCATTTTAAAAGATATTTACCTAGAAGGTTTCAAGGTTTTAAAAGATTTAAAAATAATAAAAATTTTGAGAACATTTCAACAATGTTTTAAGAAAATGCATATTTTTGAAAATTTAGAATAAAATTGCATGCTTTTTTTAGAATTTTAAAGGGTTTTAAGATTTGTTCTTACGATTAATGGGGAAATTTGAAATTATTTTTCATTTAGAAACATATATTCTGAGAGAAAACTAAAAAGGATTTCCAAACATTTCAAATGATTTTCGTTATATTCGTTATTCGGCTTTCAAATTGTTTCAGGCTCATTAATGTACAACATTTTGACCTTTAAATAATATAATTATAAAATTATCTAAAAATTGTATACAGAATTACGTACAAAGTTTTAGACGGTTGGTTTAAATGGGACAGTAGCCTCCGGTTGCGGGACCGTCAGGTATGACACGGTACCCTGACATCGTCTTGAACCGTTAATTATAATGAAAGCTGGTTTAACTTTTTATGGGTGTCGTCATCCCTCTGTCCCTATCCAGGGTCGTTGTTGTCTTACACGTTACTACTATTTATTAAAGAAAATGTATTGCTCAATGGTTACTCCTAATGTCAGGAAAGGTATGCAAAAACAATTAAGTCAATTGATATTTGATTTACTTTACATTTAATGATAAGAACCTGTTATTAGTTATAACATGATAAAAACATAAAAACAAGAAATCGCGCCTGTTCGGTTAGAAGAATAAAAAAATGGTTTGGAACGATACAGAATTAATTATCGCTTACCCTTCTGGAACTTTTCGTATTTCTACTGTTGTTGCAGATCAAGAGAGAGAGAGAGAGAGAGAGAGAGATGAAAAAAACTTTCCTCTGTTTTCCACTACCGCAAAGCAGGGACTCAAATTTATAAGGATATGTCGAAATAATTTTTATTTTGACAATAGTTCTACTCGAGTAACCGGCACTCTCCGTCCGCTTGTACTCAGGTATCGCTTGTTTAATTTAGTCAAAACTGATTTGGCAGCTACAATGCGCACCAGGTCTGTTCCCCGACAAACTGTAAATTTGGATTGTGTGTGATGTGCCTCGTTGATGCACCACACGTAATTTTTGGTGGGGAATAATGTGGAGTAAGGATTTGGAAACGTAAGGAATTGCAAGGAGTAATTTTCTGGATTATTGTCATGCCTGCATGGCAAGCAATTTTATTGCTGACAAACCAGTACGTTAGTCTCTGACCTTTCTTTCGATGGTATTTTGAAAGGAGATTGGGAATTTGTAAAGCATCATAGAAAAAAGTAATCTGAAAGATATTATTAGTTCATTTTTCAAAGTAAATGGAGACTATTCGTTGAAAAGTAGCCTAAATCTGAAATCATTAATGAAAATTGGTTGAATAATTAATAATTCTTGAGAATTTGAAAAGCATCATTGGAAAAAGTAATCGGAAAGATATTCTTAGTTAATTCTGTAAAAAATTGAACTTATTCGTTGAAAAAATGTCAAAGTTTGTATTTGCTTATGAAAACTATTTCAATAATAGATCATTTTTCTAAATTTACAAAGTATCGTAGCAAAAATTTATTGGAAAGGCATTCTTTAATGATTCTGTAAAGTAATTGAGCCTATTCGTTGAAAAATAGCCAAACTCTAATTTTGTTTTCCGAAAATTGTTTAAATAATTAATAATTCTTGTACATTTGCAAAGTATCGCAGCAAAGAAATATCAAAAGACATTCTTTGTTGATCCCGTAAAAAATTAAACCTCGTCGTTGAAAAATGGCCAAACTCTGAATTTTTTATTATAAATATTGTTTAAATAATTAATAATTATTACTCCCTTGAAATTTACAAAGCAACATAGAAAAAAGTGATCGGAACACATTCTTAATCAATTCTGTAAAAAAATGGAGACTATTCGTTGAGAATAGCCAAAATCTGAATTTGTTTATGAAAATTGTTTAAATAATTAATAATTATTGTCAAGTTGAAAAGTATCATAACGAAAAGTAATCGCAAAGATTTTCTTTGTTAATTCCGTAAAAAATTGAGCGTCTTCGTTTAAAAATAGTCAAACTCTGAATTTGTTTATGAAAATAGTTTAAATAAATAATAATTATTATAAATTTGCACAGTATCATAGAAAAAAGTAATCGGAAACATATTCTTAGTTGATTCTGTAAAAAATTGATCCAAGCATCATAGAAATAAGTCATCCGAAAGATTTGTTTAGTAAATTCGGTAAAGACTGAGCCTATTAGTTTAAAAATAGCCAAACGCTGAATTTGTTTATGAAAATTGTTTAAATAATTAATAATTCTTGGGAACTTGCCAAGCATCAGTATAAAGTCATCGGAAAATTTATTATTGAAATCTGAAGAATTGCAAAATAGCATCTAATTTCAATTAATAGTATTAAAACTTTTGCTTAGCTCGTATTTTATACAATAACTATAACGTAATAAATAATCTGTGTGTGTGCGTGCGTGTGAACTTTTTCGATAAATCTGAAAATCTTGAAAAAAAATGTTTAGTATCGAGATCCTTCTTATTGCCTTATGAAAAAAACGCTACACTTAGCTTGTTTTGCAAAAATACGCATTTTATCTAGTTTTTGTAATCTTTATGTAGTTATTTCGTATAGAGCGCAACCGAGTAACAAAAAGATTTTCACATATATGGTGCACAAGTGCATGAGCTACTATATACATCAAAATCGTCGTGTTACTACATTGGGCTCATGGTAAAAGACAAATAAATTAAATATCCGAAATTCAATTTATTTATTTTTTAGCATGAGCACAATCAAGTAACACGACGATTTTTACGTATATAGTAGCTCATGTAGTTGTGCACCATATATGTGAAAATCGTTTTGTTACTCGGTTGTGCTCTATACGGCATGGGGTCCATGAGGGTCCTATCAAGTAACACAGACAGTATATGTATTTTTGGAAGTCTTATATTTCACATTATAAAAAAAAATAATGATCTCGACAATAAACTTGAAAAAATATGATTCAGGGAGTGGGGCGATAAAGGGCCTTATTGAAATCCCTCATTTAAAATGCTCATAAAAAATGCGAACACACAAATCTTTCACAATAAAAGAACGTACTCAAATTTTTGAAATTTTCGAACATTTTGAACTATAAATTAACTATCAATGAAAAGCCTTCTTTCAAAAACGAGCGTCAAATAAATTGTATGTATACCTAAATATTTCTACTTTAATAGCATATGATAGTTCCTTATAAAGCGGTAATTCTCAGATCTTTCCACACTTCGCATGCCTCATGTGACCAGCCGTATTGGTTACTACTTTACTACATTAAAATAATGAAAAATAATTCTTTGGTCCAAAATAGACTTATAAAGTGAAAGTTGAAATAATTATTTAATTTTACTTAAAACTAAATGATGACTTAAAATTCAAAGGAAGGAATACCTTTTTTATCACAAATAATTATTTTAAATAATTCCTAATATCTGTATGCACATTGCAATTATTACTTGTTGTGAGCAATTGATTCGCACACTTAATCATTACAAATAGCTACGCATACTTAGTGCGAAAAGGTCCGAGATTTGGAAGAACTGGGTAATGGTAACATCACCCAAGCTACTTTTTAATATAGGATATAGATATATTATAAGTGACGATGAAAGCTGTTCACAGCAATGTTTAATTGATCAGGGTAAAAAACGAAAACGTAAAGATGTGTTTTTGAATAACAATTACTTTATATCAAAGTTTAATGCAGCTTCTTCCCTTTCGAAAAATGATTACGTATTTTAATGAATGAAGACTCATTTTATGCATTTAACGGGTTTTACATACTTCAATATACCTCTTTTGAAGCGTTTTTTATGTGAATTACTCTAATTGTATCAATTTTAATTAAAGTTTTGAAATCACTCAATGATGAAGGCGTTAAATTAGAAATTATATAATCTTTGTCGGTTGAATTCGTTCTTGTTTAACTTCAAGCGTTCCTCATTCAAAAGATCAATTTACTAAATTTTGAAATTATTCGATTTTTATCTTTGCGAAATAATAACATTTGAAAAAAAAAAAACAGTTTTTAATGGATGTGAAAATTTGGTACAAGTTTCTGTAGTTATTTTTTACATAGAATTGATTGGTGCAGTTTACCTTTAACCTAGGATCAATATTGAATAATGGGTATAAAATTATTTAATAAAAAATTGCGGTAAGAAAATGAAAGTGTAATAGTGTTCCTCTTTATCCATTGCAAAGCAAAATTTATATTATTTTTTCCTATTGGAAAAATAGACATATACTCAATTACAAAATTAGCGTAAAAATTAATTTCAGTGGTAAAACTTTAATATTATCACTAATTTCTGTTTTGTACAAATAAAATAAGGAGGTTTTAAGAAAACGAGGAGCCGAAGATGATATATATTTCAGTAGAGAAATTATGGAGGAAAGTAATACGAAGTTAGCAGTAGCTAGGTATGGTCTAAAAAGTAGTTGCTATATATATCGTTTCCCACTTCGCCACCACTTGCCGCATTTAGGTGTATAATATTTCTGCTAAGGGTCGGACCGCGTAACATAGTAGTAGAATTCCCAAGTTGAGGTGTGAGGTCGGTAAGATCCCTGCGATATCGATCAAGACTCCACACAGGCCAGGAATCTGCATTACCGACTGATGGTAATTATCTTATGCCGTTAGCTCAAAATGGAACAGTACCTTGCTCGGTCGGTAAGTGGTGAAGTAGACTCTTTGTTCTACTACTCTTAGAAATTTTGACGTACAGATTGCGAGTATCAATACGTAGTTCTTCTATAGGTATAAGGCATAGGGAAGGCGCTATTTCCAGTTGGGTATACCTGGCGTAAAATACAACTGAAAACCTTTTGTACAATTTATTATGCACAGTTTATTCTTATATGCCCGAATGAATTATATACCCCACCTTATGAAGACTATTTTCTGAGTTTCTTTTGATTTGACGATTCTTCTCATAAAAATAATTTTTTTCTGCTAGGATTTCATCAATAGGCGAAAGGTGACTGAATTTGGGAATTTAAATTTGGTTGAAGTGCGCGAAGAAAATGAAGGCGGCAATGTTTTAATGCGATTACCTGGAGCCAGAAAAGGTGACATGGCTGGAAGAAGTATGGAATCAGAAATTCGAGTATTTTCTTTGCAGTTTTCTCCCACTGGTAAGCTAATATCATTACCGAAATTTTAGATGAAAAAAATATATTAGTTATTAAAGCTTTCCTACAACTATTTCCTACAAAACTATTAAAGCTTTCCTACAACTTTCCTACAATTCGTAAATATGGATATTACGATAAAACCAACTATACCAACACATTTTACGTGAAAATTTACTGAATGAACATATGTTACATTTTGAATTTCTTGTCTGACTTATTCATGACACGAGATAACACGAGAAAATGGTAGAAAGCACCAAAACAGAGAAAGGTGCGGTTTTTGAGTACACCACCAGAATGTTTAATCAATTTATCAAATTGCCTCTCTTTTCTCGTGCTTTCTTTCATTTTTCTGGTGTTATCGCAAAGTTTGTATTTAAAAAAAAAACGTAACTTATGTTTGTACATATTACTCCACTTTGTTAACTCCGCTAAATACATGAGTTTTGAAAGCAACAGATGACGGTTGTATGTTTTATACTTCGGAAAAAACTTGTTTAAAACGGATGTTGATTATTGATCGAATCAAGCGCAACGTCTATGTTTATTTTATAAGTATTTTCGAAAATTCGCTCAATAAAAGAGCTTTTTGATAGACCGGAAGATCGATCATTCTTTCCACCTCTCATATTATTTGACTCCGTTATTTCTGATGCTACAAAAAAATTTCCTGATACAAAGTTACGCAGATAATATTAAATTTTTGTGCGCAAAATTGATGTAATTTTTTGTCTTTTTTGCTTAAATAATAATTTATGTTTGATGTTTTTGTCCCGCAAAGATGACTAAATTGAAAGACAAAGAAATATAAATGAAATTTCAAGTCTACTTAAATTAACTACCAACCCCCTTGTAAAATTCAACGGCACATTACAAGGAGCCAGAATTAAGTGAACTTGTGCAGACTAGTTTTTCAGTGTAAAACACATCCTCTACTTGTGGTTATATTATGTGCGATTCTTGTTGTATCTCATTTTTCAAATCGTATATTAAAATTGATATTAAATCTTGAATGTCGAAATTAACCACCAAATTTGGTAGATGAGGTTTTTAAATTTTTTTAGTAATACGTTTTTAACTCCTTCACTGCGGATGACGCGTATACACGCCATGAAGTGAAGGTCCTAATGAATTGACGGATTTCATTGAAAATTGGTACTAAGGGTTTATTTGGGACGCTGAATACGAATTCCAGGTCGAAATTTAAAATTTCGAAAATGCTAACCCAATATGGCGACCAAGCATTTTGAAAAATCCAATAAGTTGGCGGATTTGAATAAAAATTAATACAAGGGGGTTCTTTGAGTCGCTGAATATGAATTCGAGGACAAAATTGGAAATTTCTAAATGGCTGATCAAACATAGCGACTAAAAGTTTTGAAGAATCCAATGAGTTCGCGGATTAGGTGAAAATTGGTACTAGGGGGTTATTTGTGTCCCTGAATTCGAATTTGAGATCGGATGGCTGATCCAATATGGTGCAAAGTAAATACTTGACGTGCACACGGATAAACCAGGAAGATCTCTTCTCGCTAATTCTAACCGGTTTGTTTCTAACTACGCAGCACACTGTCCTAGCTCTCACGTCCGTAGCCGAAAACCTACTACCACGCCCTTTGTTTCCCGGCGTCATTTCTATCTCACGCATGCGCACTTTAAATATCAGAATATTCTTTACAATAAATAAATAAATGAATATAATTATATTAATTTAAGCAGAATTAAATTTTAGTTTATAACAATCGGCCATCCTACGCGAAGTTTAGTCGTCCAAATTTTTAGTTCATTTTTTACGGCAACTTAATACAATCTTAACACAATCTTACACGGCTACCACACTGGTCAACAAAATGTGACCTATGTGCTCATGGAATGAGATATGTCATTTCTGAAGTATGTTTTTGTGCTGAATCCGAATCTGGTCTCCATTTCTCTTCAGCACGTCAGGTTTTCGAGATTTTTTGTATCAACATTTTTTTTGAAAAATCTCAAATCATGAGATAAAATGTTGTAAAGCAATTTTTCAATGAAAAGCAATATATGATTTCAATGCATTTTTTAATGCCGAATCCAACGGTGGGTTTGTTTTTTCGATATCTTGTACGGTTGCTAAGATAAGCTAGAAAAATTGAGAAAACACGCGAAAAAGTGGTTTTACAAAAAACTGCATATCTTGATGAAATTTTTTTTTCTGGTGTTCCTGGTGTCGTTCTATTCGTATTTCAATGCCGAAGAAATTAAAAAAAAATCAGGGTTGAGGCCATCATCGCTTAAAAGATACGTGGCAGAGAAGTTGTTTCTTTCTACAGAGTTGCCAGTTTGACGGCTTACACGTACTTACAGCTAATTATTGTACTGTGTTTAGTATTTTATTGCATTAAAATACTCAATATCTACCACTTTTAACATTATTCACAAAGTTTTTCATTTTCTCAGTGTTAACAGTATTCAAAGCTTCAGATTCATGAACAGATTTTAATCACGCAGGTGTCACACCGGCGCTGTACACGTGAGACAAATAATCGGTCGGGGAAAAGTGTATATGGCGCATGCGCAACTCCCCCTACCTCTACAGTTATGAGCTCTCCTGCGTATCGTGTTCCGTGCTGTTCTCATTTCATACTAGACCTCTGCGGAGTCAAATGTATGCTGCCTATTCTCTAGGACTAGAAGTCATTTCTATTGAACCCCAATTCATTAGCGCTAATTGTGAGCTGCTATCATTCGACACTCATTCTGCAACCATTTATGTAGCACAAGTCGAGCAGCAAATGTTCGTTATCCAATATTTTTCTACATTTTCGGGTTTAATCTGAAGAAAAATCTCGTAACCTTCTCGCATTGCAGGAAAAATATTTTGTCTCTGTTTTTGTGGGACAAAAACACCGCAAACATAGCAAAAGTTATCGGGATGATTTTTGCAACAACGCTCCATTTTGCAATTGTTGCAGAATGAGTATTGAAAGTTAGCAGCTCACAATTAGCTCTAATGAATTGGGTTTCAATACGAATTACTTCTAGTCCTAGAGTATAGGTGGCATTCATGTAAATCCGCAGAGGTCTAGCATGAAATGAGAACAGCACGGAACACGATACGCAGGAGGGCTCAGAGCTGTAGAGGAAGAGGGGAGTTGCGCATGCGCCATGTACACTTTCCCCCGACCGATTCTTTGTCTCACGTGTACAGCGCCGGTGTGACGCCTGCGTGATTAAAACTTGTTCAAGAATCGTTTTTCTAGATTATCTCAGCAACCGTACAAAATATCGAAAAAATAAGCTTAGAAAAAATGGAGGACAGATTCGGATTTAGCACAAAAAAATACTTTGGAAATGACATATCTCATTCCATGAGCACATAGGTCACATTTTGTTGACCAGTGCTATCAAAGTTTTTACTTTTGTTGCTATTTTCGCTTACTTTCTCTTTTGCTAAATTTGAATTCTCGCTTTCAATATGCTCACCATGATCACTTTGATTTTAATTTTCGCTGATATTCAACTCATCGTCACTCTCATTCTCGCAATTTGAATCTCTCCACAGCCTCAATAGGCTCATATGAGCCTTTGTTTGAAAATTCCTATCACGAAATTCATTCAACTTCTTAAGTCTATAAAGTATCACTGAGCTCAATACCAATAACGACCAATGGTCCTTTATAAGGCGATTGAAGCTTTGTTGAGAATCCTGTGGCAATAGGATTTCCCTTTATATATACAATATCGCCTTAACCATACTTTACAGTCTGTTTCCCTTAGCATCATAATAAGATGTATATTTCGCTTGTTCTGACAATACTTTCGGTCGCAACTTTTCTTGCAATTCTATTAGGTGGTTATATGTGACCGTCCGCGAAGGAAGGGACCTAATGCGCGGTAGCTACATTTTACAGGAGGAACGATTGAAGAGGCATTCCAATACAGGAACTCCATAAGAGATCTTCACTTTGCAGATAATTATCAATTCGAATTTTTCAGATATAGGAATAATATTTTTTATTATGAAAGAGCAAATAAAAAGCTATCGATTGATGTGAAAAACTAAAAATCGATTTTTTCCGCATTAGGTCCCTTTCTTCGCGGACGGTCACATATGTTGCACTGACTACCGTAAAAGCGCATGCTTCATCCCGTGCTTTAGACAAAAACTTTGAAAACATTCGGACGTGAAACAAGTCCCTCTGTCAGTCACCAAACGTTCTGGTGCTCAAAACAATTCTACAAAGTCTTGAGTTTTTCCCACTGTGCTAACAGCAGTTACATTCTTAACAGACTTTAAACTGGCAAATTAATTAAACCAATGTCATATTGGTTTCCACGAGAGGTATTAAGAAAGGTCCTAGATGGTCGCAATGTGCAACTTGAAAAGGCCTACGACTCGGCGGAAAAGAGTGCAGTTCCCCTTCTTTCTTTTCAACTTAATTTGTAGCAAGAAGACACTCAGAATAATTTCGAATGGGAATCTTTACATAACGTCTTAATTCCGGAAAATAGAACATCTCCGTAATTCGACTGACAGTTTTATCGATTCCAAAATGGCTATGTATGTCATGATACCTAATTACTATACATTTTCGCATATGTTTGGGAATATAAAACAATTCTTTTACTTAAGCGCCCCTTTGGACTTGTTTATAGAACAAACCGTCTCGCAGGACAAAATCTTTTACTTCATCTTTCTCTAGCTTAGTCTCTTAATCTCTTTTGAGTGAACATTTTCTACTGGGGCACGCGATAATGCGTCACCATGCATCATACTCTCCCTTTCTATATTTAATTTGAAACGTAAAATCATTTATCTCACTCGTCCATCGGGAAATATGAAGATTTTGTGTCTTCCATACATTCACATTAACTAAGCATTGACAATTAGTTATTACCATGAATGTGATTCCAATTTAAAAAATCCTTAGTCGTCGGGTTGTCCACGCATTTGCAACTAACTCAAGACGACTGGAGTGATAAAGTCGTTTAGACTCAGTGATTCTTCTGCTAATAGCGTATATGAATCTTGAGGGGTCTTCTTGTATATTAGCTTGTAATAAAAGCGCACCTAAGCCCACACCCGACGCGTCTCTGTGTAATGCTGTTTTTCCTGATTTGGGATTGTACATTTTTAACACAGGTTTCTTTACGAGACCTGCTTTTGGGGCTTGAAAAACCCCTTCCTGCTCATCATTCCAAATGTAGGATTGTTTCTTTTTAAGAAGTTACGTAAGTGGGGCCGCGACTCCAGAAAAATTTTCGACGAAGCTTCTAAAGAAATCAGTGAGGCCCAAAAATCGCCTTGGTTTTTGCTGGTTATTAGCTCTCGGGAAGTTTTCTACCGCTTATTAACTTCGCGTCACGTAGTGAATTAAGAAGTTCCTGTAGGTTTTCTAACCAATTTTCCCAGGCTTATGCGAAAACACAAGTATCATCAAAGAAGGTTATTGCGATGCCTTTCCTTTAAGTAATTTCTGAAATTCGATGCATTAATTTGGCAAAATACATAGGAGCATTTACCAGACAAAACATTGCCCTATTAAACTTACTTGTTTGCGTCTCAGTTATAAAAGCGGTTTTATCGCGTGAACCCCCTTCCATAGGTATTTGTAGATAACCCTATGCCAAATCCACCATTGCAAAATTCCGATCCCCATAAACTTTCTCAATTAAGTTATCAAAGTTAGGTATCGGAAAATTGAACGGCTTTGTTATTTAATTTAACTTTCGATACTCTTCCACCATCCGTGGGGTTCGATCTTTCTTTCGAATTATAAAAGCAGAGCTCGCGAACTCAGAATTTGTTTCTGAAACAATTCCGGCTTGTTTATATTCATGAACTATTTTGTCTAGGTCTGCGCGATCTTGGCAAAAGCGTGATTTGTTCTATTTCCTTATTTTCTTCAGTAATCAAGTACCTTCGCCCAACTTCACAATCCTCGAAAATGCTAGGGTCTACATTCATGAAATTTATTTCATATCCAATACGCGTGTAGCAAATACCTAAATCTTCTGTGAAAGTTCTGCCTAGAATTATATCATATTCTTGAGCTGTATAAGGCACTATCCTAAAATGAATTTCTTTAGGTTTTAAATGGTCAAGAATGACTTTGAGTTACTATCCCTGGTGAGATAACCTCACTGTTTCCAAATCCCCCTAATTTAGATCTAATTTGAGTCACGGATGAATTTTCATTGAGAACTACTGAGGCATGAACAGTACACACCGATGCACCAGGATCAATTTGAGTCCACAGCCTAACATCGCCCACCTGAATTTCACGAGTAAATTTTTTAGACTCCTTTCCCCGAACTTCATTACTAAACTAAGTTGACCTTTTCATGCTTCTGAATGGGGCCTGAAGGACCTTATTTGAGCAGACTGTGTGCGGAACAATTTTCGCGCATGCGCAGTTTGAAGATAGCTTACTTTAGGTACTGGTGTAAAAGCTGCGCATGCGCACTTTTGAGATGAGGTACTTTAGGCACTGGCATAGGTAACTTTAAACACTGGTGTCTTCTTGAAGTAAATTTATATTTAACTTGAACGAATCTTTTAATGATTGAAGTTTTATGTTTTAAGGTTTCGTAGCCGTTTTCGTCCGTCGTACAAAAGGGCATAAGCACCAACATTTGGCACAGCAAAAGGGCAAAAAATAGCGTGTAATACACGTGCGCATAAGTGAGGGCTAACTCGTGTGATTGCATCATTCGCCTGCGGCTCGAAGTGCTCGACTCCTGCTTCGAGCCTCCGGATTATGCTGCAAAATTTACACTAGCACGCAATCGCCTATTTTGCGCATTTATATCACAAGTAAATATTTATTCTTTACGCGGGTTTGGACAATTTCTAGAAATATGACCAAGAGACTTACATTTGTAACATGTCTCGAACTATCCAGCCTTTCAAATCATAGTAATTCTTCAAGAATCTTGCCTGTTGTAGCAAAATTATGCGAAATAATCACATTAGTACCATCTTTCGATAATAGACCTGCTGCTATTTCGTCGCGGATATCACTCGGTGATAAATTAAGTCCTGAACATAGTCATATTTTAACCTTTCAGTAACACTTCGTGTCGCTAGAAAGGTTGACTCGAACGCATTTATAAAAGCTTCGAAATCTCTTAATTTAGCTGATTTTGGCATCAACCAGTTCCCTGTGGCTCCCCTCAACCGCTGTTTGGCAACACTAAAGGTCACTGAATCTGTCCACTCGTACAGTCTGGCAGAATTTGTAAGCTCTCTTAACCAAGGACGTGCTTGTTCAGGTGTTTCCGTTGCATGGAATTCGCGATATAAGCACTAGGGTCTTCGATAATCTGCTGTACTCCCCTACTTGTCATTTCTTGCTGATACTGTGCTTGTGCTGTTATGGAGGTATGCAATTGTGATAACGCGCCCTCATCGATGAAAGTGAGCGCATGATGCCCTCTGCGATACTACCCGTTCCATCATGACTCTCACTGCTAGACGCTCTACCAGTTCTTCGTAGTGCCTCCAAAGCAGCGTCCTTCTGAACTTGCTCCAGCGTCGCCCTAAGCGAATTTGCTTCAGCCTCGAAGAATTGTTTTTCCCTGGCCCTTCGGACCCTTAACCTTTAAACCTCGGCCTTCAACTCCGCAATCCTTTCCTCATCGTCTGATACATGAGACATGTCTATGATCACGCCTCCGGAATTTAACAAGTGCTGGTAAAACTGCTTAAACTAATTATCCATCAATTTAACCTTGAGTATGAGTCCGGATGGAAAGTGAGCCAGAAAAGTCTTGAGCGAGTGGATTGTTTTGAATGGAAAATCTAAATTCGGCGTTCCGCGACGAAAGGGCCTAACGCGGAAAAAATAGATTTTTAGTTTTTTACATCAATCGATAGTTTTTTAGTTGCTCTTTCGTATTAAAAAATATTATTCCTATATCTGAAAAATTTGACTTGTTATTTAACTGCAAAGTGAGATTCTCTTATGGAGTTCATGTGCTGAACCGCCTCTTCAATGGCTCCTACCGTACACTGAAGCTACCGCGCGTTTGGTTCCTTTCTTCGCGGAAAGTCACAGATGTTTATTAAAATTGATGATACAAAGCTACATTAAGGTAAATAGTAAGTAAAACCCGAAAACCGAGAAACGGAGAAACGCTAATACTAACCGCTTTGTTTCTAACTACGCAGCACACTGCCCATGCTCTGGCGTCCATAGCCCAAAACCTACTACCACGGCCTTTGTTTCCCGGCGTCATTTCTATCTCACGCATGCGCACTTCAAATATCAGAACATTCTTTATAATATAAATTATATTTAAGCAGAATTAAATTTTAGTTTATAACAATGCTGAATTTAAAATACATCACCGCACCGTGGTTCGACTGTGGTAATAACAATAATATTAATGGTAATCATATGCAATTTGAGCCTCAAGCAACTTTAACCGTAAGATCTTTGAAGTTAGATTATATTTTTTGGAGACTGTTTTATGTTGCTATGATAGTGCTTTGAACAAAAATTTCCCAATACCAATTTTTTTTCAACCTTTTAAGATTTAATTTTTTAAATTATACCAGCATCATTTAATCACAACCTAAGATGAACCGGTGATTAAAAAAATGTTTAAACAACTTTTGCTGTGATAAAAAGGTTTTTTCAAATATACAAAAGCCTCTGTAGATTGTACAGTTATAATTTTGAAACAAAATTTCATTCTAATTTTTTACACTTCTTTATGCAAAAAGAAGCTCATTATATTAAAAATTCAGACATTTTTTTTGAAAGCGCTTCCGCAATTTTTAAAATTTTATATAAAAAATATCGAAACATCTGAGGAGAAAATTCGGCAAAAAAAAAGTCCAGTTATATAATTTTTTAATAACCGTTTGCACTAAAGAAGTATATAACCCTTTGTGGATCCAACAGTTATAATTTTACAACAAAAGATCCTAGCGGAGTAAGCATGTGAAGTCTGCTCCCGCACATATTAACTTGAAATTTCCGTCACAGGTTCGCATCTATGTGAGGTAAAATTTCTTCCTGTGATAACCTTAAAAATTCGTTTTTGTGGAAGTGATGGAGGGGTAAAGAAAATAAAAAAAATTGTTTCTCGCGAAAACGGCTTGACCGATTTTGATGAAGAAAATATATGTTTTAGACACTAATGAGGCTATTCAACAACAAAAATATTTGAAAAATTTGAAAAAATCACAGGTAAAAAAATCAGGGACTGGGAGCGAAATGCTGGATGAACGCACTCCTCGTCTGTTCATATTTTCCCACTGTTACAAACTAAAAGGTCAGAGAGTGAATGGTCGTGACTACCCGAAAACTAGGCATTGTTCTGTATTCGAACGGAGCACGTAAACTCGTAGAAAACGGTTAGGCCTGCAGATGAGAACCGATGTGAGCAATCGTGTTCGAGCTCACCACTGGCGGCCGCCTACTCCTGTGCACAGATAGGTATTCACCGTCACGCGGCATCAAACAGCTACACACGAGCTGATGCGTGAGGAGGAGAAACGTTTCTGCGATTTTAACGTTCACTGCACAATATATATTTCACCAGGTGGCGTTGCGTCTTATGCTATACAGTTCAATACATAATATCATTCTTGGGATTTATTTGAAGTTCAGTTTTTAATTTTTATCTTACATATGGAATATTGAATGGAATATTGAAATTTTCAGTATAAAAAATTACTTTAAAAAATGAATTTTCGACCGGTTTAATTCACCAGACGATTTTTTAACAGAATAGTTGAATCTTCGACCAAACGGAAGAGTTTAAAAAATAAAAGATTAATATTCTACCCAAAAAGACAAAGTTTCAACCAACAATTTAAGTTTTTAAGCAAGTAGTTGAATTTTATACAAAATTCTTGACTTTGTAAGCCAAATTCGCGAACATTCTGTAAAACAGTCGCATTTTCGACCCGAAAATGTGAATTTTCGAAAAAAATGTAAATCACAAATAAATAGATCGATCTGCTCTAAAATGATGAATGTTGTAGCAGAAAGATTTATTTTCAACTAACAGCAATCATTATCTACGAAATAGTTCAATTTTGCAGTAGCATATACTAAAATTTTTAAGCAAGTCGTTAAACTTTTTACCAAAATAGTTGAATTCGTAACCAAAAATATAAAGTTGCAACAAACAAATTCATTTTCATACCAATAGTTGAATTTAAAAGTAAAACAATCGCTTTTCAACCGAAAGTAAAATAGGTACATTTGGAATTCAAGAATTGATCTACACCACAAAAAAAAAGAGTTTTCAACAAAATGGTTAAACTTTTCAACCAAAGATAGGGATCTTCAACTATTACGTTAATTGTTACCTAGGAACTTGTAACTTTAAACCAAGTAGTTGTATTTTCACTCAAGAAGATTTATTTGCCCGAAAATAAAGACAAATTTACAGCGAAATACATAAGTTTTCAAGATAAATTAGTTGAATTTTCAAAGAAGCACGATCAAATGTTACCTAAAAATGGAAAAGCTTAGTCGTAAAAAAAAGATTTTTGAACAAAATAGTTCAATCATTAATTAATCAAATGAATTTTGAGTGAAATAATTTAACTTTTGGCTTGAACATTCGACTATTTGGTTTTTGGTTGAACTTGAATTGTTTTGTTGGGAAATATGACTATTTCTTCCCAGTGGGCACCAGGACATCCTACAGGCGTCCTTGGAATGTACCTCTATGTCATGCCTATACTATATTTTTCGTTTTTATTTTCATCTTTTAGATTAAAAATTCATTATTATTGAAAGTTTTCAGTACTTGGTTAAAAAGTAATTCTATCCGTTCAAGATTCATCTCCTTAGTTAAGGAATATAAATTGCTGAAAATTTGTTTTTGTTGTCGTTAAAATTTTGTTTCCATGAAAAATTAATATATTAGAATTACAGTAAAGGCTCCCGTATTTCCGCGTCCTTGAAACGTAAAGATTCGTTATTTGCAAGGTCCCACCTATACCGCGAGTGGACCGCTTCTTTTTATCAAACAACGTTCATTAGCCCCGATTTGCGCAGTTGAAAATGTCGCGGTCCGTTGGCCAGTGTTTTTGTTGACGAATGACGTGAAAAATGTAAAATTTCCTGGAAGTAATACAAGTTTCCCACTAAAAATCAATATGATAGAATCAAAAAGCGACTGAAATATTTCGCGGCAATGCTAGGCTAGGTGGAAATGTCAGCCTTCAGCAAGGTTAGCATATTATAGGACTGCCACTGCACACGAGTTTTTGGAGAAAATTTCTAAAGGTAAATAAAGGTAAGTGATAAAGGTCTGAATAGTAATATTTCTGAGGTGTAAAATTTTTTTTCTCAGTCATGTCCCATTCTGTTCTCGAGTGGCAACCTGTCTATGTCACGAAATACAAGCAACTTTCCGAAATTTGAGGTTACTATTATAATTTGAGGTGCCACTAACCTGAAATTTAGGATATGTTATTTTATTTAGTGAAACTGAAAGGTCGTCAATCGACAAAAGAATGGAACGTGCCTGAGAAAATACATTCTACACTTTAGAAATAATACTCTTTGTACATTTATGACTTTTACGTTTAGAATATTTTCTCGAAAATGTCTGAATTCCCATGACGTTATCCTAAAATACTCAATTTAAATCAACGAGTTCGCTCTTCGGGCCTCTTTTTTTATAGGTCAGCCACTGACAGGGAGGAGAGTGTACTGGGACGGAAGTGGGAGTTGACGGTACTGTGCAATTTGAAATAGCCGTGTACGGGGGACTTAAAATAGGGGGGACTTGAAATAAAGGAGACTTTACTGTATTGAAAATTCGTCTTTTTTGCTGGAACTCAACTTTTTTTGATTTGAAATACCTCTTTTTGTCAAAATTCCATATTTTTTGTTAAAAATAAAACTGTTTCGTTAAAAAACAATCTGTTTTTGACATTTGTTTTTGCAAATTTATCTTTTTTGGTAAAAAATTAATCTTCATAGTTTTTAGATGAAGTTTACTGTTCTTGATTTACAATTGCATCATCTTTTTGATTAAAAATGGAACTGTTTGACTACAAATTAATCTGGTTTTGGTGAAGATTCAACTGTTTTGATAAAAATTGGTCGTTGTTGGATAAATTATGCTGCTGTTCATTTCAAATTGAAACATTTTTTGTCGAAACGTTTAAATTATAATATTTCTTCTAGAGAATTTACATATTTTTGTTTAAAATTGTACTACGCTCGTAAACATTCATTTTTTTGGTTGCAGATTTATTTCTTTGGTTGAAAGTTGAGCTATTTATGATTTTCCTAAAAATAATTTCCTATCATTTTTTCGTCATTAGAGGAATTATAGTAAAAAAAAATCGCTAAACAATTATGAGTAATTCATTATCGAAACATCGTTATATCATAGTAATAATAATTATTATATTTTTCGAATGGTATTTTTCGCAAGGATCCGGTTGAACATTCATCTCTTTGGACATACCTTTGGTTAAAAATTCATCTGTTTTGGTTGAAAATTAACTTCTGTCGTGGAAAATTCATCTTTCTGAATTTCCAAGTCAAAAAGGTATCTCAAATCTTCTACTTATCAGCTTGAACGCTCCATTCTTTCTTTGAAAATTCTTCTCTTTTAGTAGAAAATGTTGTTTTGATTGAAAATTTAACTATTTTATTGAAAATGTAATACATTTCAACTTTAAATCTATGTAAATCAAAGCGTTTGGTGCATAATATACATTAAAAAAATGACAGGGTCTTTTTAGGCAAGTGAGCAAGGCGAAGAAGACGAAGAACGATTCGTGAAATCGTTTTCGATCTCCTAGTCCGGTAACCAGCAACAGTTCGGTCCGCAGTACGGGAATGTACTTAAATGACGTAACAGCTCAGGGGGGGGGCATATTTCGTAACAATT